>RQTK01001022.1:124933-136167 GCA_003991915.1 Elysia chlorotica | reverse complement strand
GAATGGAGAGAGAGAGAGAGAGAGAGAGAGAGAGAGAGAGAGAGAGAGAGAGAGAGAGAGAGAGAGCTAAAGAAAACACCAACTCATGCACTTGTTTTCAGACAGGTTTATAATAATTAAAGCTAACACAAAATAGTGAGAGGTTTACTGTGAACATTTCCAACGCTAACTTGGACATCTAACCTTTGCATTCTGGTTATCATCATTTTGTGCTTGGTTTAATTATGTTTCACGATGTGTGTTACACATTTAAGCATTACTAGTCTTATTTGTAGCAGCTATATAATAGACTATGTAAAATATTATTTTAATTTTTGTTGCTGTGTTTTATGCGAGTAAAATGTATGTAAACAAACAAAAGTAATTAAAAAAAACACCCTTTCATCAGAAAAAAATAGGGATACTAAAGAATAACTAAGTAGATTAAAAACATACATTTTCAAGCAATCAGACTACTCTGAAAGTTAAATTTAAAGCCATGATTTGTACAGTATTTGCGCTGAGTTTTCTAGCCACGAGCTTGTTCGTTAACGTGATAACAGCGTCAAGTTCCACATACTCTTTGACAATTCGTATGAAAGATGCAGTGCCGACTAGGGTGAGTCAATAATTATTGCTAGAGTTTCTATTCGCTCTCCAATCACTTTGTGGGCTAGGGCTATTATTTTAAGGGGTGTGATTATTTTGTCTCTCTTCTCTTTTTTTTTTTTGCATTTTTTGGTCGATATGATAGTAATGTAATTATCAAATTGTACATATGAGATGACGATTTATTGAACTCTGTATATTTTGTTTTGAAAAAGGATAGCATAACAGCATTAATAGTGATAATTTATTATAATTTGCGTGCAGGGTTTTATCTTCCACATCAGCATACTTCGCCGCTATTTCATTTGTTTGCCATAATATAAGAAAATTGTCCAATCAATTGAATTTAAAAATATTCCATCGGCTAATTTTTCACAATTTGAAAAACGAAACATTTTCGTGAAATAGTTTTAATTTCATCTGAAGTCAGGAATAAAAAGAAACCCACATATGACAGACCAATACCGAGAGGCTACATTTTCCAAGAGTGTTTTGATTTCCATGAGTGATGTATTACATGTCCCGTAAGAACTCCACTCTCTCTCTCTCTCTCTCTCTCTCTCTCTCTCTCTCTCTCTCTCTCTCTCACCCTCTTTCTCCCTCCATCTCTCTCCCTCTATCTCCCACTCCCCTCTCTCTCTCTCTCTCTCTCTCCCTCACTCTCTCTCTTCCTCACTCCCTCTCTCCCTCCCTCTCTCTCTCCCTCCGTCTCTCCCTCTCTCTCTCCATCTGTTCTCTCTCTCTCTCTCTCTCTCTCTCTCTCTCTCTCTCTCTCTCCCAGGCCAATGCCCAGTACAGCCCTATGCCGTACCATATTCAGTACATAAGTCATATAAGTCATATTATAAATGTATAGACCATGCCTGCCCTTTGCTAAAATCTACATCAACAAAATAATTGTGGCTAATGGGTGTGGGGAATATAGGACTCCCATTACAAGATTAGAAAAATGGTTTCATTTGTGGATTTATTTGTATCTATGTACACGTATATATTTGCTGGTCTATGCATTTTGCTGGACTGTACGCTGTGGAATAAATGTGTATTGATATATCGATTTATTGAACTGTGTATATTTTGTTTTGAAAAAGGATAGCATTACAGCATTAATAGTGATAATTTATTATAATTTGCGTGCAGGGTTTTATCTTCCACATCAGCATACTTCGCCGCTATTTCATTTTTTTTTTTGCCATAAGGAGCAAACATATTATAAGAAAATATTACAATCAATTGACTTTAAAAATACTCCATCGGCTAATTTTTCACAAATTTGAAAAGCAAAACATTTTTGGGAAATAGTTTTAATTTCATCTGAAGTCAAGAATAAAAAGAAACCCACCTATGACATTCCAAGAGTGTTTTGATTTCCATGATTGATGTATAACATGTCCCGTAAGAACTCGTCTCTCTCTCTCTCTTCTCTCTCTCTCTCTCTCTCTCTCTCTCTCTCTCTCTCTCTATCTCTCTCTCTTTAGTGTAATCAAGAAAAGATTTAAAAAAAAACAAAAAACAACAACAACAGCAACCGGGAAAATCAAACTTGTAGGATGGAAACACCAAACAACTCCCCAAACAACAACAACAACAACAACAACAACAACAACAACAACAACAACAACAACAACAACAACAACAACAACAACAACACTAACAACTCTCTCTATCTCTCTCTCTTTAGTGTAATCAAGAAAAGATTTAAAAAAAACAAAAAACAATAAAAACAACAACCGGGAAAATCAAACTTGTAGGATGGATAGTCACATAATTTTCTATTTCGCCAAACTTAAATTCTTATCTGGTTTTAATATGGATTTTGCGAGCCTATGTATTGCTAAGGTTGACAGGAGGATTTGATATTTCACAATTTATAAAGATAACAAAACAACGTTACTACTTTCATCGTAAAATTAAACACGTGAGGTTCAGGGCTTTCGGAATCATCGTATAACAAATTTAATCTTGAGTTTTGAAGTCAGAGATCTTTGCTTCTTACGATGTTAACGGGCTTATAATTTAACTATTCAATGAGATAACGTCATTGAATCAAACTGATAAATAAACTAAAAAGGAGATGTGGGGCAAAGGGGGAAGAGCTTGCAAAATTACTATACATTGTGGAAAACGGGTTAACATAATAATGTATTATTGTTACGTTACTAGAAATCCACCCAAAAGGGATGATTGAAGCGTACTATAGTAGACCAGATAGTTGTATCGATGGAGAGAGAATACTTTTGTCATTGCCCAATGCTAAGCTATCACTAGGTATGCTTTTGACAAAATAATCATGCTGCGCTGAAACGCTGGTAGTAATTATTTCTGTGGCAACATATTGTCCAACGCGGTTCAGAGATAACTAGCGTGCCTACAGTGTTGCCTTTTATGGTTTGGACATCAGTTCTGACCTCATAAAAGTACTTCTAGAAAATCTGTGTAAGCATCCCATTAGATATCATGTAGGCGCCAAAATACATTTTGATGCTAGCGATGTACATGCAAATTGAAAAAAAAATATTATTACATTACGGCCATTCTGAAAGATCTCCATAGTACATAGAAAACTTAATAAAAAGACATTATTGAACAACACGAGAAGAGAAAAACATACTGGACACAAAAAAAGAAGACAAAGACATAATTGTATTGAACAACAAAATATGCCACCTCCCAATTTGATCTCATGCTTGTTCCGACACATGGCACATTATTTTCTTTTCCTTTTTTTTTACAATCCTCATACAGCCTCAATGAAAATATGAAAATAATAATGTATAGCGGGCAGATCCTGTAGCAAAACAAATCCTTAAACACTTTCTAGATTCCGTGGTTACTGCAGCAAGAACTGGACTGTGTTTGAAATGCAATTATGGCTTTAGTTATTAAGAGAAAAATGTCTTGGAACAAAAAGAAAGCAGGGCAGAAATATTTTGTTGCTGTTGTTGTTGTTGTTGTTGTTGTTGTTGTTGTTGTTGTTGTTGTTGTTGTTGTTGTTGTGTTGTTAAGGCAGTATAATTATTATATAACTTCGGTGAAACATACTTTTGAAACTCATGTGGTTTAATTTACAACCATTATTTTTTTTTCAGCCTGATGACCTACAGTGTACAGCGATTAAACTGGACCCAGAGGAGTCTTATATAAGTAAGGTATTAGTGCATGACTGTATTATGATCGTATAGGACTAATCCCCGACATCAAAACCAGAATGAGAGACAGAGAGAGAGAGAGAGAGAGAGAGAGAGAGAGAGAGAGAGAGAGAGAGAGAGAGAGAGAGAAAAAGAGACAGAGAGAGAGAGAGAGAGAGAGAGAGAGAGAGAGAGAGAGAGAGAGAGAGAGAGAGAGAGAGAGAGAAAAAGGGACAACGAAATAGATACAGAGTGCCATAGAGTGAGAAAGAGACATAGTGAAAGAAAGAGAGTGAAAGAAAGAGAGTGAAAGAAAGAGAGAGAAAGAGAAAAAATAAGAGAGAGAGAGAGAGAGAGAGAGAGAGAGAGAGAGAGAGAGAGAGAGAGAGAGAGAGAGAGAGAGAGAGAGAGAGAGAGAGAGAGAGAGAGAGAGAGAGAGAGAGAGAGAGAGAGTGATGAAGATCTTTTCAAAGAGTCGTGAAATTACATTGAGTCAGAAAATAAATAACAGCCTCTAATAGTTACACAAACTTTCCGCTGATGCCTTTGAAATACGCAAAAATGTTCCCTTACTCTATTATTTCAGTCAAATTAGATCCACATGCATCCAGGCAGACTGCTCACCATATGATGGTCTATGGCTGCAAAGATATACCAAGCCATGATAGTGTGTGGTGAGATACATATCGGACAAATAATATCGCCATAAAGAAATAAAGATATCGATTTTAATCAGTGAAAGCTAATTTCAAATATTTTACCTTGTCGTTGAGGTTTTTATTACGCTTCTGTTAGTGTTAAGGTGTCTCGGCGGTTTCTGTTCGGCACAGCCCCAGTATGGTCTCCTACTGGTGAGATGGTGAGACCAACTGAGACAGCGTCATTGTACCCACACTCTTTCTCTCTTCTTCTTCTCTTTCTCTCTCTCTCTCTCTCTCTCTCTCTCTCTCTCTCTCTCTCTCTTTTAATATTTTCTACGACAAAGTTCCAAGCAAAATGAGAGGTAGATTAGCTCATAGGTTTTTTATGCTATTAGTTCGTAATCACATGTGTGATTTTTAAAGGGTTTGTGTGAACACGATAATGAGCCAGACACAACAGTTTAACTGATACAAAGCATAACTATTGAAGTGTGTTATCGATGTCTCCCCTCCCCGCCAAAAAATAAACAAACAAAACAAAAAAACAAACAACCAACAACAACAACAACAACAACAACAAAACCCCACAAAATTGAACAATAACAACAACAAAACCAAAAGACTAAACAAAACCTGGATAATTGTAAACTTAATGACTCCCTGACCAATTCCATAAACAGTAATTCATTTTTTCCAAATTATTATTATTATAAAGATCTTCATCATCGTAATGTCCATCAGCATCCTCGATATCTCAACCAACAACATCCTTCTGAATATTTTCAGGGATTGTCACCAGAGCGATGGTTACAATACAGAGAACTCTGTATGTCGAGGGGGCGAAAGACAAATTTTGTTTGCATGGGCCAATGATGCACCAGCAAAAACCTTGCCAGAAGGTACATTATTCACAATCACTGCTTCTGATCTTTTTTTTTAAAGGTTTTATCTTGGATCGGAGAAGACAAAGCTCTCTATTGTTCAACGATTCCTAACTACCAAAGAGTGTCATGAAAGACAAGAGGGGTAGACTTCTTTCTCAGCCGGTCATATTATACGCGCACCGACCCCATTTGTCAGTTCATTCTCGCTAGAAGTTTCTTCAAAAGTACTCAGAAAGAAAAAAAAAGGGTGGGGGTGTTGAGAGGTTAAAGATTTATATAATTATGCACTAGCTCTTAGCTGATCGTGGAGTTTGGTAATACGAAAAAGGACTTCAATTGCAGAAAATAACGACTTATGTCTACAGAAGAACACCAACAGCAAGAAAACTAAAATGATGAATCAAATAATTATGTTCTCAGTGGTTACTTAGTGAAATAAAAAAGGGTAGAATGGAATTCGAATGCTAAATTAAAGTGTTAAAGTTTCCTACCTGAAAACTCAGTACTCTTAAGTTTCCAGGTTTGCCATGTGTCTTGTTTAAAAACTCTTATATACTCTGCATTTTCCATTGTCTTTGTTAGACAGTCATTATAATATTAATACATAAGATGTATGTTTTGCTGTCTATCCATCTGTCTGTCTGTCAGTCGCATCCATCTACTTACATTGTACAACCGTCTCACACAGATGTAGGAATCAGAGTGAGCGGTGCCACTGACATCAAGTACATGGTAGTGCAACTTCACTATGCTTCGATCTTCCCAGGTAAATTGGCGTTAATTACTTAAAATAGCTATGCCTGGTTGATACTCAGTCTCTCTCTCTCTCTCTCTCTCTCTCTCTCTCTCTCTCTCTCTCTCTCTCTCTCTCTCTCTCTCTCTCTCTCTCTCATTCTTTTTATGTCCATCTCCTAGCACTCTCTTCCGTCTATTTATCTCTCTATATCTTTATATTATTTATCGATTTGCCATTCTTCCTTTTTATCTGCTTCAATTCTATATTCTCTTACCCCTATTTATATAATACATACTATACAGTATTATAGGGCACAGACTATTAAATAGTCGACATAAGATAGTTAAATGCGTTTATTTAAAAGTAAATAAAAAGAAAAGAAATACAAACAATGATGGATGTTTTGTCAAAAAAAAAAAGTTTCATTTGGATTGTAGTCTTAAAAGAAATGTATATGTAGCATTTTGCGCTAGGAAGTATTGGTTTTACAAACTTACAAAAATTAGTATTCGAAATTGTTCTCCTCTTAAAACGAGGAGGCCTGACATTGAATTGTATCTTTCAGAGGGCGTTACGGACAATTCTGGCATTACTATCACATTGACTCACCAAAGGTAAAGTGTATGTAATTTTTCATTTAACGTAACGGATTATTTGAAAATTAATTAGTTAATAATTCATAAAGCAAGGCCATGATTTATAACGGTTTATAGACTTAAGTGAACTGTTCTGGAATTAATGAATAACCCTACCCGATGCCTTGCATCCTAGTGATCTATATCATATTAGTATTGGCACGACTGCTTTTTTTTCTTCCTATTACCTATTTGAAACTATCATAACGTGTGTATTTCGTCCTCAGACCGCCTATGCAGGCAGGGTACCTGATTTTGGCGAATGTTGGTTTCATCCCTCCTAAACAGCAAGGTGAAAGATCTGTACCATTTGAATTTTCGTTATCCTTTTACTTCCATAATTTTCAGTTTTATTGTACCTTTAATATTATCTCTTTCATATATCTCCTTCACCACCTCTCCCCTCTTACTTCCTTAAAGTCTTAAACAAGCGTTCTTGTGTGTCACTCAATCCATTCACACAATGCTTTTTTAAATTGCGGAGGGTATCATGAACAGAAGCCAACGAATCCTACACATCGTTGATTTCGAGTAATTTTCAAAAGTTCGAGCCCGACCAGTCCAACATTAAAAAAACCCACTATTTTTCAGCTCACGTAAGATCTCGTATAACAGTATTTTGATCACCTTAGAACTTAGAAGTGGATCTTAACTTCTCGTGACTTCAGATATTATAAATGGTGTACTAATAAAATGAGGTTCTCTGTTGTTTTGTGTGTGTGTGTGTGGGGGGTGGGGGGTGGGGTTCTTTTCCTTTGTTTTGTTTTTGTAAACAAGCAACAGTTTCGTCTCCTTATCTTGAAAAATATGTTTTCTGTGAACAAGACAATAAATTAACGAACGGGGCAACTACTAAGTACAGTAACGTTTTTTGTTTCCCTTGAATTTCTCTATTCACGTAGCATTTCCCGTGGAATCATACTGCCAATACAATGCGGACTTCCCCATCTATCCTATTGGATACCGCACCCATTCACATGAACTAGGTGAGGCTTGTATGACCTTTGTGTTAAATTGTTTTCGACTGACTGTTCATCATAATAATGATTATTAGTAATTTAAGGTAGCTCTTTTTATAATGACAGGAAAAAACCGAAAGCTGCTGCAGCACTCTTTACACTGTTCTCCGTGTTGTAAACTACGTTTCCAACAATTTGCTTCATTTCCAAACCAATAGATAGACTGTGCATCTTTCACTACATGGTATTGGACCGAAGGACGCGAAAGTACATACGTCGCTGGATCAACAACAATAACAACAGCAACAACAACAACAACAACAACAACAGCAACAACAATAACAACATTAAAGGTGTAACAGGAAACATAGAATACTAATTTGGTTTGGTCGGTCTTTTTTACAAATTGTTTATGTGTTTTTTAATGATCCTACCAGGGTACGTTACATCGGGATACAGAGTTCGAGGTGGTGAATGGATGGAAATAGGGAGGATGTCGCCGCAGCTGCCACAGGTAAGATGCAATAGCATAATGTCGCAAATTCATCTCTAACGCCCTCGGTACAAGATTTGATTCCATCATTGCTCTCTTCATTTTTCCCATTTCGTAGGATTATAAAGACAATACTCTGCATGAGACGTCTTAGAGACCCTTGTTTTGCACAGAACCATCCCTCCCATAGATTCTCGGTTGCTGATAGCAATATAATAAATCGTGATTGAAGGTCTCAAAAGGTGAATAGAGGGACTGTCAAGTTGTAGTAATAGGTTATGTTTGGTCTGCTTTTGCACTTAAGCTGACTTTTCAAAAATAATCATGTTAAATTTGATGACATTATATTGAATTTGGCAAAGCTTAAAGCAAAAACCAAAATTAGGCACGTCATAATCTGTCATTGGGGACGATGCCATCATTGAAACTCACCAGATCAATTCCCCCAGGAACTTGAAGTACAGATTTGCCTATACATAATGGCGTAAATATTTCGACATGACAACAATCATTAGAATCTCTAAAACACAATACATTAAGTGCATGTGCATCGAATAGAGAATAATAGAATACCAAAAAAATTCATCTTAAAAATTTAAAAGATGTATAAGCCTGTTAAGGAGAGCAGACACTGGGGTACTCAGCCGAACCCCTTGCTGCATTAGAGGATCTTGAAGATCACATAATATATCAGACAATGCTGCATATCATGGAACGATACAACTTGAAAAAGACAGCGCCCAGAAACAACCTTTGAATAAAGTGGTCCGGATTTCCAAGTCAGTATATTCAGAAACAAACTTCAGCCGACTCTGCATAAGCTTGCACAGTTACTTGAGGAGGCACAGCAGCTAGACAAAAATCTTATAATTTATGCCAAATTCAGCGAGGCTTCTCTGTGGACAAATCAGCGCAATTGTTTAAGTCTAGGAAATAACGCAAAAGTGCATAGAGCTGCCGCATCATTTGTTATAATTAATGATGCCCTATCTTACATGCAAAAACGGTTGTTTTTATTTTGGCTGTGATAAATTTGAGTTTAATAAATCTAAAAGAATAGTTTTCCGTTCATAGTTATTTCGATCCCTGGATTATGAGGAATTTTTTTTTTTTTTTTGCTTTTTGTTATTTAAAAAAATCCAAACCATAGAAAAAAAAAACTCCCACTTTTATCAAACAACAATGAACCCTTTCTTTGTAACTTTTTCAAAAACGTAACCTGTAACTACAAGCATAAATACATGTATACTTATTCTTAATTTACTCGTTGCTAGTTAAGCGGGTTGTAAGCAACATAATATATATGGGGAAATAAATTTCCAAACTACCCTCTTCCACAGACAATGTACAACGTGAGCAACCCGGGCATGGAAATCAAACAAGGCGACATGCTTGCATCGCGGTGTACTATGAACAGCATGGATCGGGATGACACAACTCATATTGGGTTAGTGTACAAGTAACATACATGTGCAAGTATATGAGGCAGAGGAAGAAAGCTAAATAGTTAGTCTATATGTTTATCTGTCTGCTTTAATTTGAATTTGTGGTTGTGTGGTTGGAGCATGAATAGTAAAAGCGTTAACGCTTTTTCTTGAATGACATACAGCACGTCTGAGTGTGTGTGTGTGTGTGTGAGAGAGGGAGAGAGCGAGCGAGAGAGAGAGAGAGTGAGAGAGAGAGAGAGTGAGTGAGAGAGAGAGAAAGAAACAAACAAACAAACAAAGAGAGTCAGAGAGAAAATGACACAGGGAGGAGAAGGAGACAGAGAAAGAGAAAGAGAAAATTATGTGTGTGCGTCTGTTGTGCGAGAGACAGAGAGAGAGAAAGCAGAGAGAGAGAGAGAGAGAGAGAGAGAGACACACACACACACACACTCAGACGTGCTGTATGTCATTCAAGAAAAAGCGTTAACGCTTTTACTATTCATGCTCCAACCACACAACCACAAATTCAAATTAAAAATTATTATCGTTAAAATGTTATGGTATGCCTACTCGCATTTTTCATGCAGCGACACTCAGATCATGCAGTTTATAAAACTGGAAGACCTTGACTTTCTTGGCAAATGTTAATAACATGAGAGTCGAATGATCACAACCAATACGCAAATTTCATTTTTTTTCATTTAATCTTAAAATGTAGGCTTGACCAGCTGAACAAATAAAAAAAAATCAATGTTTAAAAGATTTGTACACAGATGTTTTAAAAGTATCCACAACCCTACCACTCCATTCACTCTGTCCTCAGCGCTACTCACCATGACGAAATGTGTAACTTCTATATCATGTACGCAACGTACAAGCAAGATATCCTTACTACCATCATCTGTTACCAAGACACCCAGTCCTTCAGTTTAACTGATATATTTTCTGCTGAAGAGATACCCAGCGATGCCAGCTCATTGAAGGGAATTCCAGGGGCCGAGAAAGTGCTGGAACACTTCCACATGACAGAATTGATTTAATCCTTGCACATAATGGTTAATAAACAATAGTATCTTTCAGCTGAAGTGACAGTAAAACTATATCTTTACGTTTTTAATTATCTAAGTTGGTTTCAAAAAATCTCAGAAGATAAGTTAAATTATCATTTATAGGCGTTAATTGTATGAAAATTTGAAACAGGGAAAATCGGCATCAACTTCGTGAATATTTCATATTAAGAACTAAAATGGCCCCATTGTTTTCTCTTTTATTTCTTAGACATAAGTTCTTAGTGAGGTTTTTTTGTATCTTTTATTGTATATGCATTCGATATATAAATAACTTAACGTTTCTGTTAAACACATATGTATTTGGGAATATTTATACTTTTAGGGGACGTTTGTTTTAGTTTTTAAAATCTTGCGCAATTTATCATTTTGCTATTCAACTTTCATGTACTCGTGAAACACAGGTTAATTAGCGTCAACAAGAAAATAAAAAACAACAATATAATCTTTCAATGTAAGAATGTGCGTACATCCATTCAATTCGGTAACGTAGCCCTTTTTTGTCATTGTTTCACTCCGTATCTATACAAGACAACGACTGCTAATCCGATGCCTGTTTTCTTTCTTTCTTTCTCTCTCTGTCTTTGTCCCTCTCTCTCTCTCTCTCTCTCTCTCTCTCTGTCTCTCTCTCTCTCTCTCTCTCTCTCTCTTTCTCCCTCTCTCTTTCTTTCTCTCT
>RQTK01001022.1:99734-117335 GCA_003991915.1 Elysia chlorotica | reverse complement strand
GAGAAAGAAAGAGAGAGAGAGAGAGAGAGAGAGAGAGAGAGAGAGAGAGAGAGAGAAAGAGAGACGTAGGGAAGCAGACATGCAGAGTGACCGAGCGACAGACAAATAGACAGAAACAGACAGATGCACAGACGTTTATTTTTCTCTAACATTTCCTCCAGCAAACTTTTACAAATAAAACTTCAAAATTATCTCTTTCAATCTTATTCTACTCAGGTATCAACAATATTAGGCATTACCAAAACATTATACACATGTATTATTCTTTATAACAACCTTGAAAATAATTATGTCAGACAGATACATGTAGATGTATACAGATAGACAATAATTATGTGTATTAACGTATATATTTGTGTAATCACACACACAAAGAGATAGAAAGAGAGAGAGAGCGAGAGAGAGAGAGAGGGAGAGGAGAGAGAGAGAGAGAGAGAGAGAGAGAGAGATAGATAGAGAGAGAGAGAGAGAGAGAGAGAGAGAGAGAGAGAGTCGAATGGAACAAGGAAATTAACTTTGATTCCTTAACCATCCTATGGGCATTCAATGAATTCAAAAATTAATAATCTTTAGATTTTTTTTATGTAGTGGTAGGCCTGGTGAAATCAAGGCTTCCAACAATACCTTTGAAATATTGACCGAAATACACAGATAGACTCTTTGGTTCGCAAAAGGGAGAGGCAACGCATTAAGGTCATTCTTCTTGTTTATACAACGAAAGGAATAAAAAGCATACGTTCGTTTGAAAAAGTACAAGGTAAAAACAAAATAAACAATGAAACACGTTATTCTCGCTGTCTCTGTCTCTTTCTTCCCCTGTATACTCCTTTTTGTCCAGATGTAGGCCTACGTCTGCCTGCCCCGTCCACGATATAGCCATAAGTTGCTGCTGTTGGGCGTTAAAACCCAACCAACCAACTTACTTCTTCCCCTTTTATCCTTTCTCTCTCTTCTCTCTCTTTCTCTCTCTCTCTCTCTCTCTCTCTCTCTCTCTCCCCCCCCTCTCTCTCTCGTACGCAATACATAATACTACATAACTTGACAGGTAGAAAATCTTTAGTTTGAGTATCTTGTTTACTTTTATATAATCTGTGGGCTTTTTTATGGCCAATGAAGCCGATAGAAATATGAAGCATTGCTTTTGACCATTTATGGTAAAGATATTAGTTGTAAAACTCGCTGCACAGCTGTGCTAGTTCTGGTTATACCGGGATCTATAAATAGCAACTGAATCATGATTCCAACAGCCGCGTTGACGCCGTTAAGCCGCTATTTTATTCTCAAGTCCCGGTTATCCCGCTCTGGTGCCTCATAGAGTCCCATCGCACTATGAGATCTCTCTTCAGACCTAAGACAAACTTGCTCAGACTTCTTGGTATCGGGGGTCGTATTTACGAAAATCCATAATAAACCAACCTGAAAGCTTGAGATATAACAATTAAACCCTCTCTTGCTCAACCATAGATAGAGATTTTACAACAATCAACAATACCCTTCTTCCCTAATACTTTGAGAACAGAAAGCGGATTAAGTGTGCTTAAATATAATTATCTAAAATGGCGAAGTATCTCGTTAAATGATTATTTAATAGAATGCTGACCTTTATTTCTTCTCGTCGTTATCTAAAATACTAAGTTACATTACTTTATTGTCAATATTTAGAATCAGTAATAAATAGAAGGCCCTTGTCGTAACCAATTTATCCCATCACCACTCGTACTAGTAGTGAGTAGCAGTAGTAGTAGTAGTAGTAGTAGTAGTAGTAGTAGTAGTAGTAGTAGTAGTAGTAGTAGTAGTAGTAGTAGTAGTAGTAGTAGTAGTAGTAGTAGTAGTAGTAGTAGTAGTAGTAGTAGTAGTAGTAGTAGTAGTAGTAGTAGTAGTAGTAGTAGTAGTAGTAGTAGATCTGGAATTTTTAATGTTTTTTCCACAGTGGTACAAGTTGGTTTTTAATGAAAATGGTCGAACAATGATTGCACTTTGTGGGATTAGAACCCCCGACTTATACTATTATAGATGCAGCGGCACCGAATCGCCTTGCCATTTAAAGCGAGCATTAGCATTAGCATTAATAGATAATTATAAGTTGTATAGTTTTAGCACAAGCAACTCATAAAAATGTATATGACGGGCGTCGTGTAGGCCTTCTTTATGTACGGTGACGTAAAAAACCTATGTATACTATAATGTTTGGGACCAATCCTGCAAATTCTCGCCAAAAAATGTGAATGACAACCCATGTCATATGTAAAAACACACTTGGGTGTACCCCTGAACATGGTGCATGCTTAATGTAGACAATATTATATCCCCCCCTGTTGATCTGCTGTCTTTTGGAAGCCTCCAGTCTATAATACTTATTTTACCAACTAATCAGCAAAAAGGGAAAATAACACTCAAGTTGGCACGGAAACTTGTGCTTTCAGATGTATGCCTAAATCCATTATGCGCGTTTTAAACAAACTCCAAATTGATCAGCTTATTCTTTGTTCTACGTCTAATAGATTCCAAAGAATGATCCTATGCAGCGACTGGTTCCATGACCATCATTGTAGAATAATTAATTTGGTGCCAAACGCGGGGATACCAAGAGTCTTGTCGCAGCCGGTCACGTTATACTAATACCGATCCATTCAATAAGGGACGGAACCCGACACAAACGTGATCGATCCCAGGTTTGAACTGGGCACCTCCCGATTATAAGGCCAGCGCTTTGGAACGTGCGTTGCTTACAAGTTTCACCTCTCGTTTTTTTTCCGGTTCACGGCCACGACCTAACCTGAAACGAAAACAACTTGCTAAAAGAAAATACCACATTGCATTTTATACGCCATAATTTTTTTTTTACATATAAATAGAAATTGTAATAAAAATATATATATTTGCATTTAATAACAAATAGTCAATGTATGTATTTAAGTAAAAATATAACAATAATGGTATCAGCCACTAAAATTCTATAAAATTATTGTAAAAGTTGATAATTACTCATAGTTGTATGATTCGACGTTACTAGATCAAGCGTATCTGGTTATGAGTGATGGCCAATGCTGATTGTCATCAAATGAACCGCAGAAGTACGGCTCAGAGAGTAAACAGCTGATGATTCAACACTCAAACGTGTGGACTACTTATTTTTTTGGATGATTTCTAAAGAAATAACAGGTTTTAATATGATATAAACGTCACGGTAAGCAGTACTGTTAAGAAAAGAAATGCAATATTGCTGTGATCTAATCTAGACCACGATTTATCTAGAATCTACCAATGGCTCGATTTCAGTGAGCTCGTAAAATTTATAAATGTAAGAACCCAACCTATAGAAATCTAGATCTAGCTAGATCTAGATCTGAATTGACGCTCTCGTTTTCTGAATAAGCTGTCCTACAATTGGCGTTTATTTCAGGTTTCTAAGGCTGAGAAAGATTTTAGGGGAAAGATTTATTAGTTGACACATTTACTGCCACACTAATTTCATATTCTTTAAAAAAAAAATTAATAGGAGCTTCATATAATTTACCATGATTACACCTGGTGCACAAACCTCTGTACTCAATTGGAAGTCTTGCAAACCATTTTAGGTTCTATGGCAACCCATGTCAAATGTAAAAACAAACTTGAGTGCGCCCCTGAACATGGTGTATACATGCTCAATGTAGACAAAACACTCTGCCCTATAATACTTTGTAAACAAATTTACTCCGTAAGAAGCATCCCTAATTTCTTTTTGTTTATTCTTTTTGTACAAAACATGTTTTGAATCATATCACCTGTGTGCATAAAATGAAAACATGGTCACACATTTCCCTTGAGAAAGCTGTTTGCCATAGAAATGTATTCCAAATGACTTTGTAACTTGGCCAAAAGAGTCAAAATGTACTTGAGATGTTTTTAGATTATCATCATGTCCACAAGTCACAGGGTGTTAATAAACAATTCCATGTAGCTCTTATCACTTGTAAACTATTTTAAACTAGAGAAGGATAGTTATCTTTAGTAAACAAACTATTTTCACCATCTGGGCTTGCATGTTTCCAGTAAAAAGTCATGAGATCGTAAATCAATACGTCCCATACTTTGTAAGAAATGACGCTCGACTGGGATGGCTCAACTTCAAAGTTATTCTTTGTAGATCATATTACCTTTATGCCAAAATTGTTAGGAAGAAGGGTCTTGTTCAAAATATATGTCTATAGCTAGACTCTCTCTATATATATCCAGAGGAGAAAAAAAGGAAAACCTATTTTTTAAGTCATAAAAACACCCTAAATGACTAGATCCATTTAGATCTTGATCTAGGATTTTTATAATCATCTATTTAGGGGCTATCTAGATCTAGGTTAGTTCCCAATCATCTTTCCTTACAGATGTCACTCTTACAAAGTGACAATCAGTATTGTCTTCAACTGGAAGGAAACAAAAACTTTTGCGGCAGTAGTATGGTAGCCTCTAATAGAAAGCAAGTGGATTTCTTCAATCATCATGAAGATTTTTTTTTATAATAGGTGTTTTCTTATTTTTCCGACGGGTGTCCCTGTTACAAAGTATTTCTTATAAATAATGCATGTATTTAGTGATAAATTTGACCCTGAAAGATTATTATTGTCTCAAGGCATATATACTTGTAGTACCAAACATAAAAGTAAAGGACATACATTTTGCAATTCTTTGAAAATTGTATGTAATATTTATCAAATGGAAGTCACTCTTAGTCTTACAAAGTATATATTGGTCCATTACCATAATTATGATCTTTTTTCAAAAGAGAATCGGTGATTTAGATACTTTTAACTAATTACAAACAGCATCAAAGCTCATTAATTAGGTTAGTCAAAATGTTGAAGTCATAAAGAAAACACTTAGTAACAGTTACATGCGTTAGATCTGGACCCTTCCCCTTGCAGCCCACTAGTATAAAAATGTATCATTAATTTATTTTTAACTCTGATTTTCTATACTTTCAATATATCGACTGCACAGTAAAGCCCAAATTTAAGGATTTAAGTTAATTTTGAAATTCAGTTGCTTCATCAGGTTTCAGTCAAATTTTAGGAATGACCAATTTAGATTTATACCTAAATGGTGCATGGTTACTTTAGGTTAAATTCTGGTTAAATTTAATTTACTCATTGAAGGTGGAATTTCACAACGGGTCCACAGTAGGTAGTGTCTACATCATCATTGGTAGTCTTGCTTGTAAGGTAGCGTCAGGTTATTTTGCCACATTGGATACTCAATGAACGATTGCATGCTTTGTGCAATGTTCAGGCTCTGAATTATTGGAGGAAACAGACTATGACTTCAATTTGCTTCTCATGCAGGTAAATTCGCCGCCACGATTGGATAGCTTTGCCATCACATATAATTATGCTTGTTGCTTTAAAGCAACCTCATTTTCAAAGCATAATTTGAGGCCTCACAGTTCAAAGAAAGTGTAATATTTATGTCTTCTAACACTTATGATAAAATTATATATCAACAGGAAAAAAAAAAGGAAATTAATTGTTTTGGATTTTGTGTTGCAGATGGCTTCAAATAACTCCCCTATCAAAACTGATTCCACAACAAGATTACGCCACAGATCTCGTGTTTCTGAATCAGAGAATGTGAATGGCAGTTTTCCAACCCAAAATTCATCCTCAGAAGTTGCGACAGAGAGAGAGAAAGTAAATGAAGAATTCAAATCTGATTCTTCAGAAACTGATGTCAGCAAAAATGTTCGAAGAGGTACACTGTTTTACTTTTTTTGTAGCAAAATTTTTTAAGTTTCTAAGTTTCTTATTCTTTTTCAGATGGTCATACATGGGCATTACGAGAGCTGTCGCCAATTTTATTTGTTGTGGTTTTAAGTAATTTATGCACAAAGAAAGAGTTAGTATTTAATAAGTGTTCACACAAATAATAGACCTATTTCACATTACAAAGATTTTTGTGGTCTGGTTCTGAAGAACTGAATTTTTTTGTCTGTTTGGATTTATATTTATTTATATTTTTTCATTCTTAAAGTTAAGCTTTACAAATAACAAATGTTTAAAGCTTCTGAATGCAAGAAAAGTATTTCTTTAATTTAAATAGTAAAAAGAAAGTGAATAATCAGCATATTTTAAGGAGTGTAAGAACTTAGAACAGTTTGCAGTATTTAAAAGATAAAAGAAACTGATACAAGAATTTGAATAGCCACACCCTATTAAAAAAATAAAAACAAACTGCAAATAAAAAATAGAAGGGGGGCTTAATAGATAAATGTTTTGTGTCAAGATGTTAACTTGATTTGCATGCAAATCAAATAGTCCTATTTTTATTCTTTAATAAATTTACACTTTATTTTTACCCGTTCAGAGGGCAAATCACTGCTTGGGTATTTCATGAAGGAGCTGACAAAGAACTACAGGCTTGAAGCAGATGCCTCTGAGTTTGTTGAGAGAAGAGACAGGGTGTACACTTCTGTATACACTCCCAAGAATTTGGAGAAGGTATTGACAAATGTGTTACATCCTTTATTTCCAATGGATTTTTTATGTAAGCAACACTCAGTACTAATGATTTTGTGGGTTATAAATCATTTTAAAGCTATGCCAAATTTTTTTTTTATATAAATCGAAGCTAAAAGAGATGGATTGAGAATTGTGACTTATTCAGTTGTCTGATGAGTTAAAATTTTCATTTTTTAATATGGATTAACAAACTATATCTCTTAAATGCATCGCTGCACATGAAAAAAAAAAAAAGAAAGACTAACAGGCACGACTGCTGGTTGTTGCTGAGTTGCCCTTTTATCAGTAGGGACCATTAGTTGCAGAGCTGGATCAAGAGTTTGGGGTATATCTTTTCAGATCAAAGGGCTTATAAAATGTTGTATAAACCAAAAATGCTTGCAGCCATCTTGTCATAAAACACTCAAACTGAACTGAAATCATAAAAAAAAATTATTTTTTGTACCACCTGTGAAATTTCATGTCTTTAGCATGTTTAACATTTAATTAAACCAGCAAAAGGGACAAAAAATCTAAACAAATAACTATTATTTGTTTTCTTTAATTTTCTGTCTTTATATTTCAGTTTCTTGCATTTGGATTTCTTCAGTGCTTAGATTCCATTCTCTATATGGTGACTTTTCTTCCTCTGAGGATTCTCGTTGCACTGATGAGATTGTTGACTTATCCTTGCACACTCATATTTGTTGGGTGAGAATATAGTGTATAATTTTTTATGCAATAGCAAGAGAAATCAAAATGGTGGTTTAAAATTTTATCAGTCTCTATTTTTTCAAGATATAAATTACAAAGGCAACTCTTGAAAGGCTACATACATACAGGGATCAATTAAGATGAAGGGGTGACTTAAAATGCGTAGAAATGTACTATATTATGAAACAGTAACCAACTTGAACTTAAAAAAATAAACTATAAAAAAAAAGTATTGAATGTAAAAAACGTTTTACCTTCATTTCATGTTCATTTTTCTTGTTATTGTCTGTGCTACATCATTGTTGAAAGATATACCACTTTACTTATTAATTGGTGGCAGGAGGCGACCCATTCTGGATGCCAGCCAGGTCACTGATCTGCTGAAGGGACTCATCCTTGTGGTTAGCTGCTACATTACCAGCCATGTTGACATGTCCATGATCTACCACATTGTTCGAGGGCAGTCCATCATGAAATTTTATGTGTTCTTCAACATGCTTGATGTATGTATATTTCATCCTTGCGTTCCTCTTCCACTTTCATCTACATGTATTTTGGGTTGCAAAAGCAAAAAAAAATCTGTGATTCCAATTTTCTGTAACAGATTTTCAGGTTTTTAAAAAGTTTTTAGGGTTAAGTTCAGTAAAAGTCTATCAAGGTGTTACGTTACATGACTGGGTATGCTATGCCACTTTATACAACAAAGTTCAATAAAAAGATAAGGATCCAGTTGGCATCAATGAATAAACTACAACTTCAAACAACAAAGGTATTCACACAACTTTATCCAATCAACAGAATAAAATGTTCTTCATGTCATTATCAATGTTGTGCCCTTTAGTTTCTAAACAAAGTCATACTAAGAAATGACACTATGTGCTTGCTGGTGTACAGGGGATTTTTATCAAGTGATGCCAATTTTTCTTAAATTTACGGATTTTCAGTTTTAAATAAACACATGTTGGTAGTTTATAGTTCGGTAAAAGTCTATCAATGGGTTATATGCTTTGTGATACAGTATACTATGCAGCTTTACCCGAAAAGGTTCAGTAAGAGAAAAAAGGCCCAGTTGGTATCACTGTATTTTTTATGTTATCTTTGTAATCGAATTGCACATTGGCAGCATGAATCATTGTGCAACTAAGGTAGTAAAACTAAATTTGTAATGTTTTCCAGGTGATGGACAAGTTGGTGTCCCAGTTTGGACAAGATATTCTGGACAGCTTGTATTGGACAGCAGTAGAGCCTAGAGGTCGCAAGCGAGCCCATTTTGGGACCCTTTTCCACCTTGTCTTTGCTACAGTGTATGTTGGTATCCTTTTGACAGTGTTGATGTTCCATACCTATTCAATTTCCAAAACTTTCATGACTGTACAACTAGTTTTAATTGCAAATAATCCAAATATTTTTTCAAAAAAATGTTTTAAGTTCCTATCAATGAATATGTGTTAAGATGTGAGGCTAAGAAGAAAAGTGTTTTGGAAAAAAAACAAAAACAAGGTTGTTCTAAGATCCATACTAGCAAATTTGTAAAATATCAGCCTAAGATTCAATGTTAAAACTTTGCTTACATTGTAATAGTTGAGCAGAAGTTGTTCCTCAATGTGACCAGTCGCCCATACCATGATGATCCTGATGCAAGCAATAATCCTCAATGTGGCCTTCAACTCTCACAACAAAAATCTGCTAACTGTCATGATGTCGAATAATGTGAGTTGCTATCTTTTGCTGGACCCTTTTTAGTTGTTAAAATTTGCTTTTGAGAATGCCTAAGTTTATTTTATTTTTAAAAACACAAACAAAAATTGAAACGGAGAGTGGAGAATTTATTGCAAACAAACTGCTCTGTTATTACTATTAAGGCTCTTGTCTGTGGAGGAATTGTGTCCTGTTTTTTCCTTTTTTTTATGTATTTTTTTTTTCTTAGCAATCACAGTGAATTCGGCTTTAGAATACCAATAAGAAACTTTTACTTGAGAAATATTTTTAGTGCAGATTTTTCAAGTGTTATGGCTAAAAGACTTTCTGCTAATCAAGCCCAAAATAACAAGATCAGCTACATTTACATTTATATAAACTGCTGGTACCTACATAATTATAATCCTCACCATAGAGAGCAAATTTACATGAAATCTAGTAATTTTTGCTTTTTAGTTACAGGCTTAACAAAATCACTCTATTATTATTATCTCTTTATTCTTAAAATTTTAGTTTGTGGAAATCAAGGTGAATGTGTTCAAGAGAGTGGACAAGACCAATCTTTGCCAGATCACATACAGTGATGTCAGAGAAAGATTTCACTACCTTGTTCTCCTGTTCTTTGTCTTTGTGCGTAACATGAAAGAGCTTCAGTGGAACTGGGGTAAAGTGTTTTCTTTTAATTGATAAAATAAATAAGGTATATAAAAGATGTATAACTATAAGTGATTGGAAGAAATACATTTTCCAAAATATTGAATGCTTTTAACTGATTCATAAGTGCCAGAAAGAGCTAAATTTAAATACTGCTAGATTCATAAATATTTATAATGGGGGTAAAATTATGGTAAACGGCAATGTCTAGTTAATCCTACAATAAAAATGTTGAGGCTGTTAAATACTTTTTATGCAATAGCAAGAATATATACAATTGAGAAGTATTTTCTCTTTATAGTGCAGATTTTTCGAATGTAATGACTTTCTGCTAATCAAGTCCAAAAAGATCAGTAAGCTGCAAAAATTGTATTAATGGCAAGTTATTCTACATTGAATACTATCATGAAAAGCTTTTCTATGTCCTGTTACGGTTATCAGCAAAGATTGAACTCTTGTCCTGCTTCCTCAATCCAAAGTAAAGTTGTTAATTTTTCCTTTATTCAACGTTAAGAGCATCTTCCCCTATCATGCTAAGAAAATTAGATATTTAACCAAACATGCAATGTGCATTTAATTTTGCAATTTTTTTTTTGGTAGCCACAATACTCTTTGAAAATAAAACATAGTTAATGATCATTCATCAAGTATTCAGAATTATCGATTTCTTCCCATATTTTTGTCCATTATTGTTTTTTTTGGCGTTTGGTTTTGAACAAGCAGCGTTTTTTGCAATAAAAGCTATTGTTTCTTTCAATTAGCTTTTGTACATAATTCTCCGATTCTTTTTGCATCTTTCAAGCTTCATGGAGACTGTGATAGGGATCTGAAGCTAGCTTTTAGTTTATGTATATTATTTTATACTATATGGGGGTTTCTTTAGATTAAGGAGATTAAATAAGAGAAGACATCTACATTTACATTTGTGTAAACTGCTACATGCTTTTAATCCTCACCATAGAGAGCAAATTTACATGATATCCAATATTTTTTGCTTTTGAGTTACAGGCTTAACAAAATCACTTTTTTCTTCTCAAAATTTTAGTTTGTGGAAATCAAGGTGAATGTGTTCAAGAGAGTGGACAAGACCAATCTTTGCCAGATCACATACAGTGATGTCAGAGAAAGATTTCACTACCTTGTTCTCCTGTTCTTTGTCTTTGTGCGTAACATGAAAGAGCTTCAGTGGAACTGGGGTAAAGTGTTTTCTTTTAATTGATAAAATAAATAAGGTTTTTAAAAGATGTATAACTATAAGTGATTGGAAGAAACCTCTATCGCTGTGCCGTCCCGTCTCCGAGGTGGGCTGTCATTCGGCGCCATCTTTCACGGTCCAAGGCTGCTTCACAGGCTACACTCAGTCGTAACTGGGATGTCTCCTGTATGTTGGCAAGCCACGACTGCCTCTTCCTTCCTCTACCACGCTTCCCTTCAACCTTGCCTTCCACAACTCTTTTCTGGCTGCTACAGTGTCTTCTTATATGGCCATAGTATGCCAGTTTTCTTCTTTGGATTAATTGCAGCAGTTCTGGTTTCTGCATGCCAACTTTATCCAAGACCTCCTTATTTGTCACCTTATCTTTCCAAGAAATTCTGTTCATTCTCCTATACATCCTCATTTCCAAGGCATCTATTCTCTTCTGTATAGACTTATTTAATGTCCATGTTTCACTTGCATATAAGAACGGTGACCACACAAAACATTTCATTGTTCTCAGTCTGGTTGGCAAACTCACTCTTTTGTTGGTCAGTATTTGTGAGATTGGAAGAAATACATTGGCCAAAATATTGAATGCTTTTAACTGCTTCATAAGTACCAAAAAGAGCTAAATTTAAATATTGGTAGATTGATAAATATTTATAATGGGGGTAAAGTTATGGTAAACGGCAATGTCTAGTTAATCCTACAATGTAAATGTTGAGGCTGTTAAATAATTTTTATGTAATAGCAAGAATATACAATTGTCAATGATGATGTATTTTTAAATAAATTGATCATTTGCTGTCTATTGAGTATTGAAACCTTTGTTTTTGTCTCTGTCTAGACATGGCCCTACCCCTCCTTCAGGATGCTGCCATAGTGTTTCTAGTGGAGGTGTTTGTGGACTGGATCAAGCATGCATTTATCACAAAACTCAGCGAATTATCAGCTAGTGTGAGTCTCTTTTTTCATTTATTACCCTAATGCAAGTTGTACATGTGTGTTTGTAATGTTGACTTTGATAAAACTAGTTCTGTCATTTGATAAGTAAGTCAGATGTGCCTGATTGTTTGATGTATTAAGTACTTGATCAGAAACAGCCATTTTAAAAACATTCCATCTCAACAAATTTTTTCATTTTTTTTTGGCTGTCCTTTTTAGTCCTTTTCAAAATTAATTTATCATATTGAGAAAACATTTTAGAGACTACTTTTTTATTTGTTTTTTGTTTGTTTATGGCATAATATTTCATTTTTTGTTGTTTTGCTTTTTTTTTTAGTTTATTGGTAAGTTGGGGTACATATTTTGAATAGGGCCACAATCTGCAGAAATATGATGTTTGACCATAAGTTAAATCATAAATTTTAAGAGTTATTGTTAAAGTTAATGGGGAAAATAGCTGTAGAGATTGCAATAGATTATATTAAGAATGAAAACAGATTTTTTTTTGTAAATATGTTTTAACTATAAACTGACAAGAAGGAAAATCACAGATGTCTAGAAGATTTTATCTGATGTAAATTTTGAAAACAATTTTTTGTTTATTATTTTTATGTCTACAGCATTATGGTGAATTTTCCTTGGGATTGGCTCAAGATATTGCATCAAGTCAGAAAAAGCATGTAAGGCTTTGGTTATGGATTCAAGTAAATGTTTTAATATTAATATGTTATATTTGAAAATTATAAATAGTTCATCTTTTTAATGCATAAAATTGTGTTCTGACAACATAATTAATTTGATGTGATAGTGTTGTCAGCTATTTTCACGTTTGAAAAAGTTACCATGAACATCCTTTTTAATATGTTTTTTTCCATAGTCAGTTGACATCTTTGTTTATATAACTAACTTACTATCACCCTGCATTTTTGCATTTTCTCTAAATGTTGGTGGAAAATCAGCTCTTGTATGTTACTCACAACACCGAGAAAATCAGTGCATGCTGAATTAAAAGAGATTCTTTCAGATAACTATATTTACATGAATTATATGCATTTTTCAACTGTAGAAGAATTGCATTTGAATTATCATAGCTTTGGGTATTCTTCAAAGGTAAAAAGTATTTTTGCTCATGTAAGAATCCCTTGAAACAATGTTTAAAAAAATTGTTTATTCTCCTCCCACCAAATCAGTTGCATGCAAATTATAAAAAAATCATGGGTGATGTAATTATTGTCTTTGGGACATTATAGTTTCTGCTGCTAGAGGCCATTAACCCATCTGATACTGATCAAATTAAACTGTCCTTGTAGGCATTTACAAACTTCAGCGACCAGGTCTGCCGTCGTATGGGCTTTACTCCGATGCCTCTGATTTGCTTGTTGTACATGGTGTCCAGTACTTCATTTGCAGTGGAAGGTCCCCTGGCCTGGTTGCTGGTCTTTGTGCTATATATTTGGTAGGTTTGCTTAATATCTCCATCATCTTGTGAGCAGACCTTTTCATTGTTGGCAAATGATTTTCCTGTTTAACATTTTTTGAAAATGTGTTTTATATTAAAAGTGTGCGTTTAAAAGCTAAACCATTTTTTCCCAACTACAAACGGTTCATAATGTAAAGTAATAAAAAACTCTTTTAAGGAATAATTGGATGGTGGTATTGGACCTTATCTGAAAGTCTGTTTTGCAGTCTGAGAGGAGCAAAAAAGTAGATTTTACATCGACAATTAGCATGGCATTGCACTGAGTCATACATTTTGGGGAAGAAACAGCAAACAGTTATGTGATGAAACAGGTGCCTTTTTTTTCCTATGTGTAAAATATTTATGATGCAAATTTGGACTATAATGTCACTTTTCTTTTTCTTTTGCGGATTAAAAATAACAAAAACTTTTTTTAAAGGCGCTTACAAAACAGCTATACTTACATTATAATATTCTTCTTAGCTACTTTTAGATTAAAATATCACAATTTCCAAGCCAACATTGAGATATAAACGGGTACCTTTGATTGATTGTTTGATTACTTTTTGTAAAGGGGATGACTGTAACTATACAATTTTATCCATTTTTTTTCAGTCTGGTATCTACAAAGGTACTGAACAGCATAATTCTCTTGGGGTGGGCACAGCGACTCATTGACGAGAGAGACATGTCTGCTCAGTCCACAGGCACAGTTGTCAATTCTCAGGTAAGGAGTATCTGTTTCAGTAAACAGGTCATTTTTTTCTATTGAAGCTATTTTCTCACCTAAGTATACAAGTGAGAATGTTAAGATAATTTTTAAGTGGAAATAAGGTTTGTAAATGGACATTTTTGTCATAGCAAAAATGAGTTGTTTTTTTTTAATGAGCACCGTACGCCTAAGTGTGTAGAAAACAAAATATCAAGTTGTTATTTTTTCCAGTTAAGTAAAAGATTTATTACCAAGATATGAATGAATCATATAAATTCAAAGACTCATTTCTTTATTCAAAATATAAATTTTTGTTGAGAGATAATTTTTTTTAAAAATGATATGGCGTGACACTTCCCTCTTTTTTTTAATTCATCAGACTCATCCAAAGAAAGCTGTGGAAAAGAAGCCAATGCCTGCAAAACCCAAACCTGCAGAAAGCATCCCCACAAAATTAAGAGAGTCGGACACCGGTCTCTACAGCCAGCTGACTACAGAGACTCCTTCCTCCAGCAAAAGCAACGCCGCCTGGTCCTCCAGCTTCACTGGCCCATCGCAAAGCTTTGAGGCAGATTCATCTCAAGCTACCTGGAGTGACATCGGCCCAGATTCACTCAATGTGAAACCAAGCAATACCTTCATCTTTGAGCCACCCCCGCTATCCCTCAGTGAGCCCAAGATAAATGTGCAGGAAGCGGGCGACACCAATGGAATGTGTCTGAAACAAGCACCCGGGACACCACCTGCTCAGATTTCAAGTCACAATGTTCATAATAATAATGTCACTCAGCCCTCAAAACTTAGAGCAACCAACAGTTTTTCTCATGTGTCCCACCCAGTGGCTGATGGCATATGGGCTGCAAACACAACACCTCAGCTAAATATTGTCGCAGACTCATCTGTCTCCCCATCTCTTATAAACCTCACGACCTACCCTCCTTCCCCATCCACATTAGTCGCAAATTCACATTTTGTCTCTCAGTCACATCCAAACGTTTTGTCTCTGTCCTCGACCCACTCTCTCCCTTCTTCCTTAAAATCTTGTGATATGGATACACATACAGTATCATCTGTTAGCAGCCACAAGAGAAAGCATTCAGCTACTTCTATCAATTCTGTAGATTCATTTTTTTTCGAAAATAATGAAACCCAAGAGCCATGCTCAGGTACAGTTATCGAGGCAGCAACCCAAAGTGGCTCAGATCTTGAGGGAAATCATAGAGTTAGAGTGATCTCATCTGCTCCACCAGATTTGTCTATTAACACAAGTACTGAAGAGGAATTTACTCTTTCACTGACACAGCCTTCACTCAAATCTAATGTTGATATACCTATTTCAAGTTGTAAAAATGATAATGAAAAGGATGCTAGTCATCTTACCGTGTCTGAAATAAACGATGCTGATGTAAAGCAAAATGTTTCAGGCTTAGAAGGTTTGAGAGAAGACAAAGATTCACCAAGAGCAGAACAGAGCCATGAATCTTGCTGTTAACTTTCAAATTTTAAGCAGATGATACGTTTTTTAAGTGCCATTGATTCCTCCTCTCCTCTTCTAACTACCATGAGATGTCTGATCCTCCTAAACTATCCAATACAAACTGGTTATAAATCTGTATAGTTTGGTACTATGTTAACTCAATCAATATGTTTGGAACGGATAAGGTGATATGTTTGCTGTTGAGTACTTCTTTTTATTGGCTTAGTTATCATATATGTCATTCCATTGATTGTTTGAATCCATTTTCAATTTTTTTTTTTTTTTTTTTACCAAACATTTCATTCCATTTTAACATATCAATTTTTAGGAATCCTGGTTTTGATTCTGAGAAAAAATATGCAGTTTTATTAGTTTTTAGTCATATATATATATGCATTTAAATCTTAAATCAGTTTTTTTTTAATGGAGTCTCCTAAAAAAATTAAGGCTAAGAGTATTTTACATTGTAAGTGTATTAACTTTAGGAATAGAGTTTTTGTATGTAATTGATTTGAATTTTGTTATTTGAAAACTACAATTTATTTAATGCAAATTAATTATTGTGAAAACCCCATCTTCTTTACAAAAGCAAAGTCATGATATTGCGAAAACCCAATTGTCTTTACAAAACCAAAGAAAGCAAAAAAAGCATAATTCATATAAAAATTCACAGTGGACTCATTGGCAAAAATAAAGAATCATTTAAGAAAAAAATCCTACAATTTTTCCCCCTCCCTGACCGATATTTATGTATACTCTGAGGCAAACAAAGACTGAAGAATACAGTAAATATTGGTGGAAATAATGTCTCCTAAATGGTAAATTGTAAGTGATTAGTATCTTTAATAAATTTTAGGGGCTGTATAACTACCTGTATAGTTTTGTTTAAAAACAAAACAAAAACCCAACCCACACCGTTTTCTTCTTTTTGTTTTGTTGTTTTTTTCCTAGCTAATTACAAATTAAGTCATTACGAAATATATGAACCAAATAGATAACAGTGCAACATATGCCAGAGACAATCATCTAATTATCCTTTGATAATTGAAAAAAAAATATAGAGAAAGAGAGGATGGATTATTCTATATACCATTTTCATTCAGAGGATACATTGTGAGCTGATGATTTATTAAAGGAACATTGAACTTTTGAAAGAATGAAATAGTTTCAAATATCAAGTGTCTTGAATGGTGGTATTTAAATAGTTTATTTGCCATAAAAAGGTTACAAAAAGCTTACATGTTACAAAACTTATCTCTTCTTAGTTATTTTGGGTAGGTATGTAAAAAAAA
Source organism: Elysia chlorotica (assembly GCA_003991915.1). Lineage (NCBI taxonomy): Eukaryota > Metazoa > Mollusca > Gastropoda > Plakobranchidae > Elysia > Elysia chlorotica. The sequence goes on along the minus strand of RQTK01001022.1, from coordinate 100,716 downwards.
AAAAGGTTTAGATCTACTCTGTGGAAGATAAAGTTTAAACTATTGAAGAAATTTCATTACACTGATGTATATTTCTTATTCTCTCTCAGAATCTGTTCATATAATGGCTATCTCCCTGACTCATGTTGCCTAAGTAAGAAGCAACACATATATTTAGATTATTGATAATGGTAAGGGTAAGGGGTTTGTTGATAATTAACCTACATGTATATGTTCTTGTAACAAAAACTTTTGTTGAAGTTGAAGTTGCGACCATGAAGTTAATGTACACACAAAAAAAGTTAAAATCCTTTACAATAAATAAGTCATGCCAAAATGAATTAAGGGTTGCTTTGGATTTGGGCGAACAATTTTTAAACATGAAGACGAATATTGTTTCCATGATGCAGGGTGTGGAAGATTGTTGAGAATGAATGACATTGGGGGAGACTTTTGGGTTATTGATTGAAAGTTGTACATAATGTATTATTCCTCATCTTAAAATCTAGCTGCTTTTCTTGATCTCATCATTATATAACCAGGTATCTATGACAGATATACCTCTTAAATTGCAATCACTTATTTTAATTTAAATATTTTCGGTTAGAAGCATGGTTTGGCATTTATTCAATTTTAGCTCTTTGTAGAGGTCTCCCCAAACCTATAGCGATTTCAATAAATTGTTTAAGTTTTATCGAATTTAAATAAGCACTCATGCTTGCATAATGTCAGTTGTACCTATGACATAATAATATACTTATTGCGAAATTGTTAATTCACCCTGCTGCTCTTTTAAACCTTAAATCCATTCCCTTGTTGATTGTGATTGTGTTTGAAATATGCGAATTGAAAATAAAAAAACATGAAATCTCTTCCTAACTTGTCATTTTGTATTGAATGGAACATTTTTTAACCTGGTTTAAAAAAAAAAAAAGTTGGATGTCTTTTTGTGCTGTCAGTGTTGATGCTATAAACTCTTCACCTTGCTTGTGTTGGGGACATC
>RQTK01001022.1:88247-99705 GCA_003991915.1 Elysia chlorotica | reverse complement strand
TAGAATGCAGTATCTGAATTGAATCTTATTTGACATTTAAGTTCAGAAATCTGCCCCCCCCCCCCACCCCCTCTCTCTCTCTCTCTCTCTCTCTCTCTCTCTCTCTCTCTCTCTCTTTTTATCATAAGAGAGAGAAGAATTATTTGAGCCAAAGTTTTGGGTGGTACTTAGTACAAACTGAAAATAATGTGCTAGAACTGTTTAACTTATAAAAAGGTCATCCTATGTTCCTTTCTTTCAGAAATATTTCCTCTTTTTTCATGCGCATGAAAGAGTTGAGTTGGTTTAACATCCAACGTCAGCGCTATAATTTATAGGCTATATTGTGGACGCGGCCCAAGACTGCCACACTCGAGACTGGGCGAGGAGACCTGGAAACTGTCTTTGCCAGTCACATTATACTGACACCGATATAACCAGTTATAGTGTACGAAATATGTCTAAGTAATACCTTTTTGATCGTGGGATTCGAACAGCGGACCTCCTGGTCGTGAGACGAACGCTTTACCACTTGGATCCATTTCGACCCCCCCCCCCACACACACACACACCAAATCCCCCATGCGCTTGCTAGAATGCAATCTGAAAATTTATATCACTTAGTTATGCCTGCTAATATCATCAGGACCATCGCTTCTTCCCTGCTCTCCTGAACAACATCATAACATGTGTATTGCCGTCACCCGTGTCTACTATCATTAGTATAAGTACAGTAGTTTGACTTTCAGCAGTTTCACCTCTCTTAATAGCAATATTTCAATGATGTGACAAGATTTCTGCTGTCAACTCTGCCTGATATCAGCTCACCAGCTACAGCATCAACACATGTATTTTTGCTGCAGATTCTGCTTGTTGTTTTCTGCTGTACCACTACCAGAGATGGTCTTATCTGGAGTCTCTGGCAGTGTCACCATACATACTTATCAATGTTATCATCCTCATCTCAGTAGTACCTTCCATAAGTTTGTGGCATGAACTGCGCTCATTCTCACCATTTCTCTGTTAACCAAAGAAATCTCACAAACAGGAGTTTTCTGCTGCCAATTACGCCTGCTTTCACAGATAAAAACGCCACACCTAATAATTTATGCTGTAATTCTTGCAACTATTGTGCTACTTTTTGGTATAAATATTGAACATCAAGCTGCTGTCTGAAGTTTTATATGTGCGATGGTTTTCCAAGATGAACCCTTGTCAAGTTGGTGTGGCAGACTGGAAGGCATAATTTTTAAGTCTTGGCATCAACAAAATGATCCTTTGTTATTCTTTCATTCTATATAACTAAAAACATCACACGGTAAGAAGATATCGGACTCCATTTGTTAAACTAATGCTATCCAGCTATACGTTTCATAAGCTTGGAATTCTGAAAATTTTCTGAAGCCAAATAACACACCACAAAACAAATAAAAACTAAAAACAACAACAAAAAACCTGATGAAGTGACCAAAAAAGTAAATCGGCTGCTGATCCTTAGAAAAACATTTTTATTTATTTTGAAGCATTGTAAGTAATAAATAAGCTCATGCTCACTTGGTTTACACAGACTTTTCCATTGCAAGTACACACAAGTAAATGCTATGAACCGATATGCCGCTTTACAATCAAAATGATTATTGAGATAGAAAAAACAACCACTGTAAACTTATAATTGTAAGTTACTTAGTTCTTTACACACAATTATTATGTAAATAAATCTAAGTAAAAATCCATGTGGTTTAAAAAGAGAGAGTTCTTTAATTAAAAGTAATACACATACATGTATACGGGAGGAGTGGTTATTCGGGTGCACATTTTTTAAAATAATCAAAATGCCTTTAATTTTGACTGGTTAGCTTTGCTCAAGAACATAGACGCAATGTAAAAAAATGTTGCACCGGAATTATCTTTACTATTGTGAAGCATGCATTTATTTGTGAACAGTGTCATCAACTAACAGGTCTTATGTTCTCGAAAATCTTAAGTCAAACTCGTTTTAGATCATTTCTTAAATATAGATTTATAATACAAAAGAAGAAAAACACAAATTGAACCAACAAATAGTTTGGTCAACAGTAAGATTAATAAAATACGTATTGTTTACGTTTGTTTTTTGTTTTTGTTTTTTAGCCATGTGCATGTTCATTTAAATACAAGTATTGACGATTTTCTTATCTTTAACGTAGTGCATATACTAAACTTGTGTAACTTCTTGATCTGAAAACAGTGTGACTAACATTTTCAATTGAAAAAAAAATAGCTTGGAAAAAAAATAATCGTCTCTATAAACATTTAGCATAATAGTAGTCACCTACGTTGTACAATGTCCTTTCTTATTTCTAATAATACTAAATACTCAGAGTATATTGTAAAGAGGTAGGACATTATACAAATCAGGTGATGTAGTGTAAGCCACAGAAAAGCCGATAGTGAGTTACAGTAACTATTAAAACGCAAACGATTTTGTCTGATCATCTTGCAGGTCTCTCTCCTGCGATAATAAAAGATAATTGTTTTCTCCAGAAGGCGGTTAGAAGGACGAAATTTTCAAACTATAATTCTATAACACCATAGTTATGTTAACTTTTTTTTTCAACAAAAGAGCCAACTATCTAGTGTAAAAGTAAATAGAATAATGGCTTTCGCGGTACATGTTTAAAAAAAAATAGACCAGTCAAGCTTTATCTTAGCGTATTACCACCCTGTTTTTATAAGCACAGATAATAAGTATCAAGTTGATATGGTTGAAGTTCTTACAAGTCATGTTCATTACACATTCATATTTACAAAATCTGGTATTTTCTTTATATTGTAGCACATGAATAAACATGTTTGTCAAGAACATCAAATCACACACGCCATTTCATGTATGTTATGGTCTCAATGAAATCCATTGGATCTGTAGACCAGAAGACAAAAGGATTGTTTAAAATTCCGCTAATCACCGAAGTAGAAAATAAAGTTTAAAACTTCTTCGTTTGAGGTAGCTGGCTTTTATCCCTATTTACATACTACACGCGCACACTACATAATTAGTGTATGTCGATCATTGAAATTAGCTTGTGATTTGAAAGGGGGTGCAAGAATGCATTTGTAAATCGAGTGGATTCAAACAAAATGATTAGATTTAAGACTCTCGTGTTCTAGAGTTATCATTGCATTATGACTGTATGTACAATTGTGGTATTTATCTTAGATAAATGAGTCCTACTTTTATCTATTTTGATTTTACTTATATTACAAGGAGAACTTCCTCTCCCGAATCCTGTATTCATCCACACGAAATAAAAGTTTTCTGACTAGATTGAAATAAAAAAGTAAGAACGTAGATCGTCACTCCTAATGTTGAAAATTACACTCTTTCACCTCCTATTCCACATTTGTATTTATCATTACCTGAAGGTGGTTTTTTTTGTTATTTGGTATTCCCGTTTACCTATATTTTTATTCAATTGATTTTGATTGATTGAGGTTAGATTTTGAAGCACATTGTTAATTTAGATGCTATTTCACATAAACTTGAAACATCTATAAAAATAGTTCAAAACTGTAATAAGGGCCGCGTTACCCGTTAAACTGAAAAGGCTGTAGCATAGGGCCCCGCGCATGCAAACGTTTAAATACGACGTTTAAAAAACGCCTTTTAACTAAAAAAGAATTTCCTCTTGCTGAATTGTTGCTGTTGTTTGTTGTTTGTATTGCTGTTGTTTTTACAATTGTTGTAGAGATTGGATTTATAGTTCAGAGTCAACGGGGACATTATTTTGTCATTGTCGTAAATTATTCAGCACAACCGGTGAGACTGCTTACACTTCAGGATTGAGCGACTGGAAAAACGTTAAAGAGCTATCGTACTTGCATGAAAACAGTGGTACTCATTGCAAATATGTAACTGACTTCTATGTGTTTGGAGAACAAAGTAGGTGTTTATTGTGGATTAGGACATTCTCTTTTATCTTCACAAGAAGCCTGCAACAAGCATTTTGAGAATCAACATCTCGCATTCAACAGCAATGAGGACGGTCTAGAGCCAACACGTCCTGACGAACTAGTGTCGTACTTACTATGTCAACTCAGCATTTCAGTCTGAGGATACACTTTCTCCGCCCCGGCTCCTTTAAGATTTGCGCAAAAGCGATGCAACAAGAGCTTTCTCCAATGTAGCTTTCGGCTGTCTCATACTTTGTAACAGAAATAGATCTATAAAATGAGCCTCTCGTCGCCTTAATCCATCTTTTTTTCTGGTTGATACCGGTACGCCCACATCTACATCTAAGCACGTTTTACAATAATAAAAGTTTCCCTCAGTGCGGGGTTACAATTTACAGCCTAGAGCCCCGCACTTAGTTAACGCGGCCCTGTCTATAGTCAACGTTTTATTTCATATATTGGCTTTAAGTCAGCATCGCAAAACTATTTGGTACCTACAATGTTCTATATCACACCCATTATTTCATAATCTCATCATTTCATATCTCTCTCTCTCTCTCTCTCTCTCTCTCTCTCTCTCTCTCTCTCTCTCTTTAGCTCTCTATTTTAACCACTCTCTCCGCTTTACTTTCTCTAAAAAAATGTATGGGAAATATCTATAACTGTTATTAAGGCAACATTTACATTTCACAGAAATAATTAATTGCCAGCTGCACGTGTCCTTCTAGAGCGACGGGATCGTTTGAATATATCCTCTAACCAAACTGCGGTTGGTAGATTTTGACATCCAAAAAACTCTCGCCGAAGCTCTCTATTGTTGAAAGGTGGTTTCACGTCACACGGTGCGCCCGAAAGAGTTCGTCTAACAGAGCCAGTGTTGGCCATCGTTGGGTGAGATTGCGTTAACACCTTACTACTTGCCTGTGGATGAATGGAAACAGGAATACCAGTATTAATTATTTTTAAAAAAGGCGGGGGGTGGGGGGTTGCGAAACTGGTAAAGCATTGGCCTTCTAATGGTTGGGTTGGTGTCAGTATACTGTGATTGGCTAATACAGGAGCCATAGTATCCCCGAACTGTCTCTGTGGGAGTGGAGGGGGGGGGGGGGGGGCACGTAAAATTAATATGTCAATTTGTCAGGTGTTGTCACATAAAGATTAGGCAACATCATGAGCCATGTAAATAAAATTCCTCTAACATGATTGAGATGCACCTGTATTTCACATCTATTTATTATCTCTGTATGAAACCCATGTATGCGTTCTTCAATTTCATGGCCTCAAAACATAGAAAAAAGGCATCATACAGGCCTTCAAATGAAAGGTTTCTGGCACGACCCTTGATGCCGTGCGTTGAATTAGAACTGCAGTGTAAAGCATGAATTTGCTTGAGCTGACCATAGTTCAGGGTTGAGAGATCAGATTGGGTAGGGAGAAACAGCAAAAACTAGCCCCTATTGTTTTATGTTTATGAAGATTTCAAAATAATAAAACACAATATCAAGCTTCCAAAATTAGCATAAGCTGACGCATTTTACAGTTTATTGTGTCGCATTCGGAGATATTTGTACTTTTCAAGAATAGACGTAAATGAAGGGAATTACATTATTTCTAAAAAAAAACAAAAAAACAAAAAACGTGTAACGCATCTTCCAAATTTTTAATACATTTTCGCCGATTGCTCATGAATTTAAATAGAAAGTTAGTTGCATTCATCAAAACCAAAAACCTTTTATAAAAAAAGATAATAATTATTTGGACAGTTCTACGTCCTCGATGTTTTGTCACAAGAACGCGCACACACGCTTGATTTTCGTTAAACTGTGGAGGAAAGGCCCAGAATCAAACCAAACCTCTGACTTATTGCTCATTGGCACGACACTTTACCGACGGGTACATCTTGTTTGCCATTTACATATATGTATTTAAAAAGGCACATAAGATTTATACTTTTTGAAATTATTTTTAAAAAATCAATGCATTACTCTTTCTCAAAATTTTCTTGCATAATTTTGTCTTTAAGATTAAGATATATTTTATCGTTATTAATTTCGTTTCTATTTTAACGATTCAAACTTTCTACTCACCCTATGCAAATGTAAAGTGCAAGCCCTGAAATCCGACATGTTAGTCCAGAACTCAGTGAACTCCCCTGCGTGGGAATATTCCCGCCCTCGACCGCTGGCCATTACGATGACGTTGTCATGGTGACGAGAGAGTTTGACGCTGTGGCTGACCTCACCTGCGTAGCTCTGATCAACCAAGATTTGAACGTAGTTTGCCGAGCAGTTCGCGGTGTCAGACAAAAGCTCTTCTACTGAATATCGCTCCATCTCATCAGCCTGATATGTGAAACATCAGATGGCGATATGTGGCGAGATTGTTTTTATTTTGCAATGAATACCGTTAGTTATATACTGTGTGAAGTATGACAGCTATACTGTATGGTAAAAAACAACCCAGAAAAAAACAACCCCCAGCCAAAATACACACACAAAGAAAAGCAAACAAAGAAGAATCAATCGTTAAACATACTTGTAGCTAGTAGGATCTATCATATTAACAGCATGGGCTTTTTCATACATCTCTTTCAAAATGAGGTAAAGCAGGCAAAGCGCGCGGTTTATAAAACAGAAAGTGGCAGGTTCGATCCCCATTTGGGCTGCCGTTGCTTCCAAAAAATAATGATTAGATTAGTGTCAGTATAATATGATCGTTTGAGACAAGTTCAGGTATTCTGGGAACCCTTGGCTGAACAGAATCCCTCTATAGGAACTAGGGGGCATCGTACAGAACTCTGATTGTTCTTTCTCAGAATTATTGTTATTTTGTATGTCACTAACCAATCCATTCCCATTCAGATCCCAAAGCAACATAGTGCCACCTTGCAGGGTTGGACTGTTGAGGTAGAGCACTAAAGAGTCCACACATCGCACCGTGCTGCACATCTGCTGTATGTGATGCCGCAGGGCTAGTTTCATGGCGGAGGGATACACTCGCAATGGCTGCTTACCCCCATCAGCTGAAAATTGACAGCGAAAATCAAAATGGGTTTAAAGAAAAAGAAAAACAAATGGTCGAACCCCTGTTGCCCACAAATCCATGTAGTAATCTTTGGGAAAGCTAGTGGTCGTAAACCTTATCTCAAAGCTTACTTTTGTGAATGATCAGTGTATTTTAGTGTATATAGTATTAATCTGTTCATGGCATGCACAAAGCAAGAATGTATAGTTATTGTTTTGAAGTTTTGGCAACTCTTGCCCAAAGTGTTGCGATGATTTTTACTTCTTATTTTACTTTGTCAATAAACAGAAGTATGACGCGATGATTTTTACTTCTTATTGTAGGCTACTTTGTCAATAAACACAACTATGAGCACTTTCAAGGTAAAAAATACGAAGTCATATTTTAGAGCATCAATTAAAGTGGTATGACTATAAAGTTTGCTCCACGTCTATTAGTATTCTAAATCGCATTCTTAAGTGATATGTTTCCGATTTGATGCACACACACACACAAAAACAATAACTTAGAAATGGAATATAATATTATCAGCCCGTTATTATAAGCAAGAACTCCTACTTTTGAAACCCTCTTGCTAGCAATGGTTTTTGGAGAATGGAACCAGGAATGAATAGTTAGATTTTGTTGTCAAAGGAATAAAGAAAGGTCCGTATGACGGTGCTTCAAATTTCACTTACTATCTAACTGTTCTATCCCATTGGCGTGGAAAACTTTGATGTTCCTTCGTTTAAATCCATTGTTTTTCAAGAGTTGGGCCATCCGAACGAGTCTGTGTTCTGCCTGATCCCCAATGGTGACACTGTTCCATCCACCCGATAGCAGAACAGCCTGGTCGCAGACCTCGAAAAGCCTGCAGCTGGATCTGATGGTATCAGGCGTGGTCACACAGTGATGGGAGTTGTGGGAAAGCGGATCGCACAGTGCTAAGGAGTTGTGGTTTAAGGACCAGGCTTTAGGACACGTATGGTAGCCAGGTAGTCCAGGTAAACATTTCAAATGGTTGCGCTTGGTTCTGGTCTGATCCATGTCCAGATGAACGGTTGGTAGAAAGTTGATTTCACACTTGAAGGCGAAATTCCGTCTCCTGGACTTCCTTGTCGGGGCGTCATGACAACGATCACGGTGAGCCAAATACATACACTCGTCTTTATCTGATGACGGAAACGTTGTGATGATTGAGAAGGATTACATGATATGAACTAAAATTGTCCCAGCATCAACGGCTAAAGATAGTGACTAATACAATATGACTAATAAAAAAGGTATTATGAAGTAGAAATAATATAGGCTGATCGAAGGAGCCATTAAATAGTTATATTGAAAGTTAGTAACAGTTTCAGTAAGCAAGAAATAAAAACTAACCGAGGTATATTCCTCTGCGCTCTTGACACTGAAGGCGTGAGGTTTTAGTGTCTATGAAAAACACAAGCACCACGTGACCCCAACTGGCTTCCGGGTAAGGGTCAAGGACGAGAACTGCATCATGAGCGCCACCCCCAGAGAGCCGAGTATCAGGAAGAGACGCCACGTAGCGACCGTACGGCGATTTGGGTGCCATGTACACTGTGAACGCCTCTTTGTTCAACTGAGTGATTTTATAATAATAATAATAAATAATAATAATAATAATAATTTAGAGCATCAATTAAAGTGGTATGACTATAAAGTTTGCTCCACGTCTATTAGTATTCTAAATCGCATTCTTAAGTGATATGTTTCCGATTTGATGCACACACACACACAAAAACAATAACTTAGAAATGGAATATAATATTATCAGCCCGTTATTATAAGCAAGAACTCCTACTTTTGAAACCCTCTTGCTAGCAATGGTTTTTGGAGAATGGAACCAGGAATGAATAGTTAGATCTTTGTCAAAGGAATAAAGAAAGGACTGTATAACGGTGCTTCAAATTTCACTTACTATCTAACTGTTCTATCCCATTGGCGTGGAAAATTTTGATGTTCCTTCGTTTAAATCCATTGTTTTTCAAGAGTTGAGCCATCCGAACGAGTCTGTGTTCTGCCTGATCCCCAATGGTGACACTGTTCCATCCACCTGATAGCAGAACAGCCTGGTCGCAGACTTCGAAAAGCCTGCAGCTGGATCTGATGGTATCAGGCGTGGTCACACAGTGATGGGAGTTGTGGGAAAGCGGATCGCACAGTGCTAAGGAGTTGTGGTTTAAGGACCAGGCTTTAGGACACGTATGGTAGCCAGGTAGTCCAGGTAAACATTTCAAATGGTTGCGCTTGGTTCTGGTCTGATCCATGTCCAGATGAACGGTTGGTAGAAAGTTGATTTCACACTTGAAGGCGAAATTCCGTCTCCTGGACTTCCTTGTCGGGGCGTCATGACAACGATCACGGTGAGCCAAATACATACACTCGTCTTTATCTGATGACGGAAACGTTGTGATGATTGAGAAGGATTACATGATATGAACTAAAATTGTCCCAGCATCAACGGCTAAAGATAGTGACTAATACAATATGACTAATAAAAAAGGTATTATGAAGTAGAAATAATATAGGCTGATCGAAGGAGCCATTAAATAGTTATATTGAAAGTTAGTAACAGTTTCAGTAAGCAAGAAATAAAAACTAACCGAGGTATATTCCTCTGCGCTCTTGACACTGAAGGCGTGAGGTTTTAGTGTCTATGAAAAACACAAGCACCACGTGACCCCAACTGGCTTCCGGGTAAGGGTCAAGGACGAGAACTGCATCATGAGCGCCACCCCCAGAGAGCCGAGTATCAGGAAGAGACGCCACGTAGCGACCGTACGGCGATTTGGGTGCCATGTACACTGTGAACGCCTCTTTGTTCAACTGAGTGATTTTTTTGCACTCCTAAAGGAAAAAAGCAAATACATTGAATCACATGTTTGGAAAAAAAGACGCCGCTTGACAACCCAAAAGTTTGTCCAATTAGAAATCTGTTTGCATTTCAGTTGCTTATAGTAAAAAGTTGGATTTATTGATCCACTATAAGACTGAGCGAAAAGAAAGAAAGAATTTGTGACTCAAGTTTACAAAAGGCTTAAAAATGTAGCGTAATCTCTTAAGATCTGTTGAAGGACCCAGTTGTACTATATTCTCAAAATATTAGGAAAAAAATATAAAAAATACGATAATGGTATTGTGGCACGAATTTAAAATTTTTTTTGAAATATACAATAGTTGTAGATATCTAAATACACTTGGCATTAGCCCTAGTTTCTGTGCGACCTTTTAGCTAGGCTTGTTAAAATTACCATGATACCGTACATACAACTTAGCAATTAACAATTTTTGCCTTATTAATATAACGAATTTTACATTACGTATAGTAAGACCATCTCACCGACTCCATTGTGAAAGTGAAGTAACTGCAGTCTAAACTTTTTAGAAATGTGTGTGCCTTATTCGCCCATTGCAGATCGTCTGAACCGCCATGGTTTCTTTCTGTCCACCGTGACTCCCCAGCAGGTCTATAACTGAATAGCGTGAGGCCAACGGCTGATTTTAGGTTGGCTCAGTAGAAAAGTGGCACCCAACAAGCTTGCAAACTTATACGTTGAAAAAATTCTTTTATGAGATGAAGTTACAGGTGATATCTGCAAAAAAAAAAAAAAAAAAGAATTCATAATAATAATTGTTGGAGGGAATATAGTTTGTACATCGAATAATAATAATAATAATAATGTTCGCAATATATCTGTAATTCAACAATAAGGAAAACTAAAGATTAACATGTTTGGGATAGGTTACTTACCATTATAACGTTTTTTATATTTTCGGCACACTAATGATGATCGTGGGAAGTATGAGCAGGCGTTTCATTTTAAATGGCTTTTGTTCTCTTCGCCTTAACTCCCAATGACTTTGGACCGATGGACAATCCTTTAAAGTGGATCAACGTTAATTAACCGAATACCTTAGATTGGTTTATAGAAGAAAGCCCAAACAGGATTGACTGCCGCAGAGGCGATAAAATCGTTGACCAGTAATTATCCACGCGGTCCAAACACGCCCATTGATGATTCCAAAAGGTATGTTTAACTGCTAGAAGGTTATCCAGTACTCTAGCGTCAGCTTGGAAACCACAAGACGTAACTGCGAGTTGCAATATCAGGGAGGAATAAGCTAGCCATGCAGGCGTGATATAACGTCACAGCGGAATAGCCACGCCCATCCGCGCGGTGATTGGCCAAAGAATCGGTTTAGGTGACTGTCAAAAGCGGCAAGGAGTGGTGGAACTTTCCTTTGCGGTAAACCATTTAGAACTAGAGATCTAATAACTTTATCTTGTTTCTCTATCTCTATTTGCGCTATCACCACGAGAAAGGGTTTTTAACAGTCAATCAAACAAGAATGATTGTCTCCTGAACGCATCAACGCAACCGAAATCTGAAAAAGGACAAACGAGATGTTTTGTTCCGGGTCATTTCTCTGCATGACAGTACTGATTGATTATAAAATTGATTCTTTCACCCATTTGTGATATAATTCACCCAGTTTCCCTTGCTTTATAGTTTGCTCG
>RQTK01001022.1:65506-76965 GCA_003991915.1 Elysia chlorotica | reverse complement strand
CTTCTTCTTCTTCTTCTTCTTCTTCTTCTTCTTCTTCTTCTTCTTCTTCTTCTTCTTCTTCTTCTTCTTCTTCTTCTTCTTCTTCTTCTTCTTCTTCTTCTTCTTCTTCTTCTTCTTCTTCTTCTTCTTCTTCTTGATCTCCGATGCAGTTGTATTACCAGGGCAAAACAATGCTCCAGTTTTCTCTAAATTCTCCAAGGACCGTAGAGCTTGCTTTGAAAATACGTTCGCTGGCCCCATGCAGATCTTCTGATTGCTTTATTTCTGTCCATTAACAGAAGGAGAAATGTTTTTGAAGGACAACACTTGTTTGATTGGACGAAAGTTCCAATCACTCCTCAGAGTTTACGTGCATATCATGCTTTATTAATACCATTGAGCCAACTTTGTTATTGACGTGATTTGACTGTTTTCAGAGCTTGGTAGAGTTGTAGCAATACTGAAAACTAAACGTTGGTAAACTCTTAAACTCCTGCAGTGTATTGATTGTATTTGGCATAGGGAACTCTGAGCTAGGAGAACATAGATATTCAACATGACGCATAAACTCAATGCCATGCATATTAAAATTGTAACAAGTTTTCAAGTTGAATCCATGGTAACCTTACTGCGGAACGCGATTTCGAAGTTCTAATAATGAGACTGAGGAACTAAGCGTCACGGTATACAACAGTTCCATCTAAGTCCTAAAATACTGAGTCTATCAGGCAATGAAATTTACGTACTGCGTTTTTCAAAACATGCATTCATAAAAAAAAAAAACCCCTAGAAATCATTAGGCGTGATAAGCCAGTTTCGGTTACACCTTAAGAGCTATGGGATCAGATGGTATCCGAAATCAATTGTAGAAAAACGGCCTTTCTGTTATCTGAAAAGCCTTGACCATGGGGAATGGAGTAACGATCTCGAAATGCATGTGACTTAATGTGCAGCATGCAAAGGGGAAAGCCCACGTTTGGGTCTTTTTTTTTTACATACTACGTACTTTACCCTTCATTGAAATCCCATTTTTTACGCAAGATTGTCTTGTGTCAGGCGATGAAGACGAGCGAAGACAGAACGATTCTTATATGATCCTAATTGTAAAATAATAATGTAGCCTTTCAGGGTTCATAAAATCGAACATCTCCTGGAATAATTATATGCTTGGTGTTGGGTCAAGCGGTGTCGTGAAATCAAACATATGACATGAGTAAATAAACATATATAAAAGTTCTGGAACCATGATAGACGGTTGTGTCACTGCATAGATTCACAGACTGTGAGAAATAGAATTATACGATCGTTCCGCTTATTTCGCTCATGCCTGGTATTTTAGGTTCTCTAATGGATCTTTGCAGCAGCTGTAATCCTTTATGTCTGGTAAGCCTGTATTCTCCTGACAAACAAAACTGAAGGCTTATATTGGGAAGGTAGTTGGAAAGAGGTAATTTTTTACTAGGTGGATAAAAATATGTATACAGGTATATTGTTGGACCTGTGTCGAACACTGCTACTGTTTAGTAATCGTTTTACTCATCAGTTGTAAAAATGCAATGCAAATTAGATTTCTTCTTTTTTTTTTTTGCGAATCACGCAAAATGTCAAAAAACATGATGTTGGTGCAGTTATAGTTACAATTTATTCTGCATTTAGCATTAGATTACTAAGTTATTTTAATGGTATAGATTAACTTGAATCACTTCTATTTCGCCAGTAGTATTAAAAAAAACCCATTTAATTATAAGATTGTCTTTGACTTATTTCTTGAGTAAGCCTAACCTCCTTTTTTATTTTAGAATTCTAACTCTATGTTAATCTACATAAGTCAACACTGAGATATATATTACGAACCATATAGGTTTACGGTAACACCACAATAAATTTACAAAATGCAGGATGAACAGCAAAACACGAGATTAAGTGAAAAGAAGAACTACCAACGATAGCTGATAAAGAATATACTTTTATTTTCTAAGAACATCTAACTTATCGTGCATCCCCTTTCTATCTTTAAAATCCGTTCTGGCCGCGCCGCTGCTCCCTGAGGAGCTCCACATATGAAAGCGCTCGCGTGCGGGGAGGCTTCAACTCTACCTCGCAGGAGCACCCAGACTTAAGCCGAATGTAGTCCAGGCGAAAACTCTCCGACACGTTAAAGTCCCGCACAAACGCATAGACAAAGCTGTATTTTTGCACACAGCGGGAATATCTCTGTAGCTCATGCCTGACGAGCGGGCAGGGCCGGTTGTGGACTTCGCGGAGACACGTCGTCTGGTAGAAAGTCTGCACGGTGCGGTGGTCTCGGTACAGCTCCAGCAGTCGCCCGTCACGGGATATTCCCCCTCGCGGGTGGACCATGTGCACCTGGCTGGGGCAGCACTCGGCGCGCACGGCCACCCCCCGGTCCATCCATGACTGCACTGACCTGGAGTCTCCGGCCCCTCTGGAGGTTGACAGGCCTAGATTCAGGTCGAGGTCTTCTCTGCCCTCGTCGTCGGAATCTGTGAAATCCATCTGGGTGGCAACCTCATCGCGAAGAGAGCGCTTGGCGAGGCTATCGTATGCATGGTGAGTTGCTGAACTGCTGGAAAAAAAAGAAGAGGAAAAAGGGTTATTAAAAAAAAAATAATTTGTAGGTAAGTAAATATTGGCTTTCGAAAAGAAGGCTTCAAACCAAAGCAAAGTTTGACAAAACCCTTTGAAATAATGCGACGATTTGTCTGTGTATCTACCATTTCAGATTTATGTGTATTCTGCCCTTTTTCCATTATTGATGGGGGAGGCTTTTTTTTTTTATAAAAAATATAAACACTTTGTTTAAAAAGTTATAAACCATGCCATCCTGGTTGGAAAAAAATGTCTATCTCAAAAATGATATATGACAAAGGTCCACATTTAATTAAAATATATTTGAAAATGAATGTCATTCCAGCAATGCATTTAAATAACCACAAACTAAGTCATAAGATATATTATGTAATTTATAACAAACTATTGGATAAAAAAAAATCCACTGCTCAATCTTCAACAACAAAGGCATTGTCACTCGTGAATGAAAACATTTTATAAACGCGTTTCATAATTATAATTTGTTTATAAAATTTTTAAAAAGTGGTGACGAGAGAAAAAAATACAGGGAAAGGTTGCAAAAGCCAAGCAAAAGATTTGTTAAAGGTTGTAAGATTCCACGGCACCGGAGAACAGAACGAGATTAGAGAATTTTTCACTGAGTTTTGCTCCTTTGATAATCGGAGGCACTTTGTTCCCGCACAAGACCATCTATCAAACGACGTGGATTTCCCCCGATGGCAAGACTGAAAACCAAATAGACCACATCACAATCAGGAGAAAGTGGAGACAGAGGTTGCACAACTTTGGAATGAAACGCGGCGCAGACGCAGCATCAGATCGCCACTTGGTTGTTGCAGTACTTAAGTCCAAGCTCAAGTCTTTCAACGACAGTGATGGACGACCAACACACAAGTTTAATGTACAGTCTCTAAGAGAGAAACAAAAATCAGAGCATTTCAAAGTCGAGCTGAGGAACAAGTTCAGAATAGCTGGGAACGAAAGCTAGTTCCAGAAGAATGGAAAAAGGACACCTTGTAAGGCTACCAAAGGAAAGGGACCTATCATCCTGCGGCAACTGGCAAAGAAGCATGCTGTTATTCATCCATGGCAAAGTTTTAACAAGAATCGTGTTAGAGAGGCTGAAGATTACCCTGAACAACGGACTTCGAGATGAGCAGGCATGCTTCAAAAAAGATCGTTCGTGCACAGATCAAATAGCTACCATGCACATCAGAACAGTCACTGGGGTGGCAGAACCCCCTGAATGCGGTGTTTGTTGATTTTCAAAAGTCATTCGACAGCGCCGACCAAGATGTCACTGGTGAATGATCTATCACTATGGATCATATGGTGACTGATCCACTACTATGGCTTCCTACCAAAGTTCGTCAATAAAATTTAACAACTTCATAAAAACGCCACTTGTCAAGTCATCCATCATAACAGAACCCTTCAATGTGAAAACATGTCCACTAGGGTTGTTCGCTATCGCCGACGATCTTCCTTATGCTGGCTGACTGAATTATGCGAAAATCAACTTCAGACCAAAGGGCGGGTATCCAGTGGACCTTCATGAGGCAGCTGGAGGATCTTGACTTTGCAGACGACATCAGCCTTCTCTCAAAAAGACAACAAGATACACAAGCTAAGCTTTAACATGTATTAAGAAAGCCGGAAAAACTGTTTTTCAGAGAAATATCGGGAAAAAAAACTGAAACCATACAAATCAATAGCAGACAGGCAGACCCACTGCAGCTGCATCAGGAAAATATCGAGAGGTTGGCAATTTTGTTTATCTTGGCAGTGATGTAAGCCAAGACGGGGAGACTTACGAGGACATCAGATGCGGAATCTATAAGGCCCGATACGCTTTCAATACCCTTAGACCAATCTGGAAGTCTACAGCCATGTCGGTACGAAACAAGATCCGGATCTTCAATAACAAAATGAAGTCTTACTCTATGGCTCAGAAACATGGCAGGGTAACAAGAGCAACAGCCATAAACTGCAACCATTTATCAACAGATGCCTCAGAAACATCCTCATCATGAGGTGGCCTAAAGTTATCCCGAACAAAGAACGGTGGGACAGAACGGAGCAAACCCCCATCGAGACGGAGATCAGAAAGCGGAAATGTGGCTGGATAGGCCACACACTTTGGGACTCTATATCATCACAAGGCAAGCTCTGGAGTGGAACCCCCAAGGTAAACACAATGTCGGTCGTCCGAAGCAGACTTGGCGCGAAGCACCGATGCCGAGATAAAAACCGCTGGTAGTACATAGGCTGAGCTGTAGAGGACCAGCCAGAACCGAGTTCGGTGGAGGGGTTTTGCTGCGGGTTTATGTTGCACAGGGAGTAAAGGGATTAAACTCAACATAACTGAGTCATTCTCGCGTCGTTATTATATTGAGACCTAAGAGAGCTAGTGGTCATCATCAAGACTTTTTAGTGACGAATTAAGTAATCTACCTTCACAATTACGCCATAGCCACATCTATCAGATATATGAGCCCAAGTTAGTTCATTCCAAGGTGCAGCACAATGCAACTTTTTATTTTGAGCTTCGCCTGAATTGTACAGCTTTCACAATTGACAATGCCTTAAACTTTAACAAAAACAACATAAATAATATCAACAACAAGGGCAGCAGCAACATACAACAGAAGCATCAACAACAACAGCAATAGCAACAACAGCTTCTACCACTACTGTTACTAGTGCAAGAAACACAATACAAGTATTAGTTTCAAAGGATTTATTTGCAGACCATTTCTAATTTTTATAGCTATAACAAATTTAGAGAGTTGTTGGGAAAATTTATTAGTACACACACATCTGTTAAAGTGTACGTGTTCGAGGTTGCCATTTGTCCAACTTCGTCCCCTGTAACTTGGTCGGTCGGATAAGTATAAAGTAACCGGATGAGACAGGAGTCATGGTATCCCTACCCCGTCTCGTGTGTGGCAGCACGTAAGATTCTCAGACGTCAGTCTTGGGGTCCGTCTATAATATAGCCTATTGAATGCTGACGTCGGACATTAAACCAACTTAACTCAACTCAACCCAATCAGGGTGGCAATATAGCTAAACTAAAGTGTTAACGCCGATTAAATAGTGCCACACACACACACACACACACACACGTCGTTCATCATTATCGTGATTTAGAGTTTCACTCTGTAATATATTTGTTAATGTGAATTTGGACATGTTTCCTATTATAGGTACTAATGCTTTTGTCATGATATGAATTGTTGTTCCTTTTTTTACAGCAGAAACACCAAAGGCTAATAATGCTTTGCCCCAACAAGGAAAAGCTTTCATGAGTTTCTAGTGTCAGATGACGACCTGTAATAGCGGGCGTTCCGATAGCCAGTGGTAGCCGAGTTCATCGTCCCTTGGCCTCCAGGGTTAGTAAGTACAATGGTGCTTAGGTCCCGAAACTAAGGGTCATTTTTCTTGTAAAAATATCCTAAGTCATGGGTCTACGCTTAGCCATATCTTTGTACTTACAGTCCGAGGTCTTTATAAAATTACAGAGTAGATTGAGAGAACAGAACCTGGTAATGAATCAGGTGAAGGAAAATAGGAAATGAGATATCCAGGTAGCCCGAATAAATGGTTTTCTAAGTTAAAGTGCAGGAGGTTTGGTCTATTTTGGTACGAAAGAAAGGGTGAGAAAGAAAGAGAGATAGATAGCTAGATAGAGAGGGAGAGACATAGAGGCAGAGAGACAGATAAGCAGGGAGAGAGAGGAGGAGAGAGTGGGTGTTAATTACTATCATTTTGTAGGCATTTGATTTTCATTTCGTTATAATGGTTGCTTTTAATTGGTATTGTTACTTGTGCATTTGCTTACTTTTGCTTCAAGTCGTTTTGCTTTGTTGACCGGGACATAGACGTCGAAAAAGGGGGAGGTAGAGAGAAATGAATGGAGACATTCTAAAAAAAAAGCGTGTTTGAATAGATTAAAACCGATAGAAATATGGGGAAGGGGGGGGGGGGGTAATGACGAAGAGGTGGGGTTGAATCGAATATACAAATAACGGAAAAATTAAATAGAGAAATCGTGTAAATAATAAGGACAGACTTGTTCTTTAGAAATTCTTTTGAAACAGATTATAAAACACACCAAAATGTTATGCTGCACAAAATAAATATTTACGACCCAAAGACAACAAGATGTCACCGATGATAGGAAAAACCTTTATTGTATTATCCGTTATCTGTTACATATAAATAATAGTTTTCTTTATTATCTGTTATCGCAACGTTTTCCCTGTCCAAAATATCTCCAGCCTAGCTACTGAAGTGTGACGTTAAGAAACCAATTAACCAACCAAACTCCTTGTAAGTTCTTGTCCATTTGCTATCTAAAAATCGCTTTAGTGCGCTTGCGCGACAAAAAGAGCCGCTCTTCACTTCACACAAGCTTCCTGCTATGTTATTACTATTAAGTTTCCGTAATGGTTATGTGGGGGTGTTGATTGTCCTCAGACTCTACTTGCCTTGGTGCAAAGCACTGCATAGGCGACGGCTTTAAGCATCAAAGCAACGGATCGATCAACAACACTGCAAAGCGAACCTTACGGTGGCATCAAAGTTTAAACGAAACGGTAACCGTAAATGTTGTTTAATATTCCTCGGTGTAGTATCGTATCCTCTTTCTTTGTTTGTACTTGAGTTTAAATTGAAATTCCAAAAGGATAAAAAAAACAAGTGCCCTCGACCTTCAGGTTCAAAACACGATCCCTTCCTGTCTCACCTAGGAATTAAATGGCCGTTTTATTGCGCTGTTCCTGATCAGTTATGTTGGATCAACGTGGGTCTAGGGGAAATTTGAGGTGGTGCATTAGGTACGACACCTAACGCCTCATGTTTTTTTTTATATTACAACAAGTAATGAAAAAAAAAAGAAACGAACAATAACAAAGTCAATTTTTTTGCATTGGCTGCTCACTATTAAAAATGTGTGCATACAATGGTAACAATATCAAGTTGATGTTATTTAAGTGGAATGAAAACAGTACAGAACAACTGCAGGTTCCGGAAAACCTTTAATAACTCGCCTCCATTGATTGTAAAATAGCATGCAATGAAATTTCTCTTTTTTCTTTTTTAAAGGTGCTTCTTCTACTAACTTTGGTCTAACCTACCAACTTGGAGGAGATTGGTGTTAATTTCAAGCCCTCTGTAGATTTGTTGTAGGAACAAAAATATTTACGATGTCACAGGTGTCATAAAAAAATCGCTCCTTTCACTTTTCATACTCAATGTCAATTGGATTTTATAATGTGACGCAGAACATTTCGATAACAGTACAGAGCTGTTAAAAATGTATAATCCAATACAAAATCATGTGTTCTGTGGTTGACGTTTGCTGTCTAGTCAGTTTTGCACCGTCAGTTTATGTACATGAATGTCCAAGTATTGAACATCGAGTTACTTATAGTACAGTACAAAAAAAACCCATATAAAAACAATAACAATGGGTGAATCAAAACCCCTGCCTCAAAATTAATTCATTGAAACCTACATTTGCACAAAAAATCAAACAAACAAAAAAACAAAAAAGACACAAAAAGAAAGAGATTATAATGAATTGCTTGGAAAGATTCAAAGAGTTGAATCAAGAAAGTGGCAGTCCGTTTAAAAAAAAAAAGGGGGGGGGGGGCAAAAGCCTTGGTGTCCTTTTTATTGTTCTGTAGAGAGAGACAGACAGGCAGAGACAGAAGCAGTCATGCAAGATTGGTACACCAAAGTAAGTGGAATTCTCTAGATGCGAAAGGTAAACCTGGAGTTTTCAATGTTATACCAAAGCAAGTGGAATTCTCTAGATGCGAAAGGTAAACCTGGAGTTTTCAATAGATTTACCTTTTTACATAATCGCTTCTATTGTAAAGACTTTTTTTTAGAATCGGTTCACGTTTTCATCAGTCACAATGAATTTAGCTGCACAGTTAAACAATATCCACCTCCAATTATTGTTTTATTCAACACATAAGTTAAGGAGCATCATGCGAAACAGTACATATGTTCTGAGTTTAATAGCTGCAAATGGTGTAACGAAACATGTTCAACAGACCGATATGGTGTTAGAAAGTTCAGGCAACCAAGATTTTCTATATGCTAAAGTGACCCTCATCAACTAAAGACTAATGGTTATCAACAGTGTTCCTATCTCTAAGCCCTTGCTTTCGTGAACATTAGGAAAAATGGTTAAGAATTCTTGATAACTGGGCTATTGTCCTCTTTCGTTTCGTATTATTCTTCAACCTAGCCTCTTCTAGTCATACCAAGCACTAATTGTTCTTGCCTTTTATCGACATAAGAAATATTCTTATAATTGCTGTCTTGCACTTGTATGGTAACAATAGCTTCCACTTATTGGGGATTTATGTTTCTAAAAGTGTAAGCTATTTTATTCAGACATAAACAGTCACGTCGAGATAATGGTCATTAGTGCTTCGTTCTGTTCACGTTTCTTGATTTCTAACGCTGGAGAGAGTGGGGAAAAGTAAAAGATTCGCGAGAACAGAGAAAGCAGAATGAGAAACTTTCTGAACTTAACTGTATTAATAGAATAATAAAAAGATGATGATGATGATGATGATGATGATGATGATGATGATGATGATGATGATGATGATGATGATGATGATGATGATGATGATGATGATTAATAATAATAATAATAATAATAATAATAATAATAATAATAATAATAATAATAATAATAATAATAATATACACAACAATAATTACATTCAGAAGAAACAAAAACCGAAAGTGTCTTTGGACCTTCCAAGTTTGATCATTTTGCTGTTGTCAGAGTGAATAACACTCGCGATGATGCAAGAGATGATCTATGATCAGTAAAGCAATGACTCTCTACTTTGATGAAAATGCTTTGTTAGCGACATTAGAGAGTCAAACGGCTGAAGCTGCCTTACTTTGCACAGTCACCCTAACCATCAGTGGATTGACACCTTCTAAAATGACATGTCAAATAAAGTCTTGACCAATCCATTTATGTCCATTTTTTTATCTGGTCCCTCGGTTCATTCAGTTTCCTAATCTAGAAAGAGTTCATGCCAAAATGTGAATTTGTGTAAAAGTCTCACTTTCGATTCTGAAGAATGTTAGGCTAAAACAAAATTAGTGTTGGGGGTAGTATTTGGCCATCGAGTTCGTGGGCATTTACATGAATAGTATAATAGCATGTCAAACATTATGTAGAATAACACTGTCGGTTTAGTTCTTTTTGGACTATCGGCTCACATGATTGGCAATAAGTACCCTTGGGGCACAGCATGTCCTGCCATTGCTATATTTAGAACATACTCTGTAATGTTAAGTGACAATATTGTTTTAATCAATATGCGGAAGGAAGGGTTTAGTGCAGTGATAACACGGATCTGTGCCGTAGTCAAGGTATTTTAATACTGAGATAATCAGAAATCAGCCTCCCCCGGGCTTTTGGTGTGGGCGGAGAGAGGACTAGGGATAGCATTTCTAGTCAACAGGCATCACGACTGTCCCTGTGGGCTTTCATGTCAAGCGGCATCGTCAATCGGAAGGGAGAAAACGGCGTCAGATTCGGAGATACTGTCTGTCTTAACGGATTCCGTTTCTTATCACCAATAGAACTAACAGGTTGTCTCCACCTAAGTCAGAAGGAGAGAGGAAGGAAGAAAGGCACATACAGAGAGAGAGAGAGAGAGAGAGAGAGAGAGAGAGAGAGAGAGAGAGAGATTAAGACGGGGTGAAATAATGGGAAGAAGATGAAGACTAGAGAAGGGTTTTTCTTTTGAGAGACGAAAGATATACACACTAATACAAACAGGAACACCTACTAGAAGACAAGAAGACAGGTGAGGAAATACTGCAGACAAAGCTCAAACCGGAGTTAGCTTGGTCAAAAAACACAAAGCAAGGATTCAAAAGCTTTATAAAGCACTATCTGACGTCACAAGATGCCTTCTTAGGGAAGTCTTTTAATCCACGCCCTGAGGGCGTCATTTCCTAGAGCTAATTGGTGATCACCACGGTCCAGGGAGAAGCACAGAGTCCAGGCCGTCGGTTTCAAGATACCCCGAGTCCGATAAACCCGAGACGCCAGATGACCTTTTTGGCTTCAGAAAAATCTCTCCTAAAGAATCGTGCGCACTTTTCCCTTTCCAAGATTTAGATTTAGTCAGTCACTGGCTTTTTATTAAGGGGACTCGAAGAAAATTTCGTCACAGGGTTCGCAGGACGGTAGCCGTAGTTATTTCATTTTGATTTATTGAAGATTGAAGATTAAAATGCGCTAATTTGGTGAAACCGAGGCAATATGATAATAGTTAATGCAACTTTCATTGTAAAAAAAACCCCAATAAAATCCATAGACAAGTTTGCAGAAGAGTTTTGTGGATTTTTTTTTATTCGTCATATTAATTTTATGAAGAGTTTGCATAAACATTTTTTTCGAAAGAAGTAGATGTATCGGGTAATTGCAGAGATGAAATCAGGATTGCATTCGTATTATATTTACATGGAATCATATTTTAATCACCAATATAAATATAAAGTTTACTTCTTAAAGGATTGTTTGACTGCTCTACTGCTTCTGATTCAACTCATTCTTTTCTATTATTAAGTTTATCTAATAATAACGAACCCGTCGCTACATCTGATATGAGGCGATTTCGATTATCAAAACATCTATGTTATTACTAATAACACACACACACACACACACACACGAAATAACAACAACACTACTACTACTAAAACTACTACTACTACTACTACTACTACTACTACTACTACTACTACTACTACTACTACTACTACTACTACTACTACTACTACTACTACTACTACTACTACTACTACTACTACTACTACTACTACTACTA
>RQTK01001022.1:17363-64873 GCA_003991915.1 Elysia chlorotica | reverse complement strand
TCATCATCATCATCATCATCATCATCATCATCATCATCATCATCATCATCATCATCATCATCATCATCATCAAAGCATTTCCTATGCTTTTAGTGGATTTTTGTAAATAATCGTCACTTAACAAGTTCAGGATGTGAAAGGCTGTTCAAATTTCACACCATTATGCTATATCATATCTGACTTACTTATTATACTTATCGATTTAAAAAAAGGTTTCATCACTTTAAATTACTACGAAAATTTTTTTTTTAATTATTGGACAAAATTGTTGTTTATTATGCATATTTAATGCCTTTTCGGTTGAAAAATTACATGTATAAATATGGTAATTTCAATTGTCTAAAAACATTTTTTTATCTCACAATGAATCCTGTTCGAGCTGCTAGTTTGTTGTCCATGGTCTTTGAACGCTCTTCTTTTTTGCCGCTAATTCATTTTGGTGAAATTTGGAGTGGGCGAAAACTTCAAAATCAAAAGTTGAATTATGATAATAGCTAATGCTTAAAATTGGTTTTTATCTTCAACTGCTGCCATATTACACTGCAAGATAGATCTTTCTCCTCATAACTCATCAACTGGATATTGTGACTTCCCTCATTCTAGTAGTGTAATTCAGCATCAAAATCCAAGTTGCCTTGTGACGTTTTTTTTTTTTTTACTTATTACGCATGTAATATGCTTTTTGGCAGTTTTTACATAACGCAGTAAATGTGAGGTATTAGCAACATCTTAAAAACCATCGCAGGTTACCTTTCCTACTCCCTTATTTTGTTTAACATCGGTCACACAGTGCGGCGTTGAACAGGGACATTGAATACTAACGGGATCAAGGAGACAAATGATAGACTCAGACAAATTGCGTGATTGCGACAGTGCTGTCGCCATCTCTCCTCTTCCATCCTTCAAGTCGGTAAGTCATAAGGGTTAGTACGAACGACAATGATGTTAACTACCATCCAGAGTTAGGGTACTTTATACCTACAAAGATACCCGTAGCCTGAGGTCTAAATTCATATCAATGTTGCACCTACTACAATAATCATTTACAAACTTTGGACACCCAAAGCAAACCGAGACATTTCTAGCGCATGTCAGGTCGCCATGTATATATTATCCATACATTCGATTTGAAAGGAACGTCTGAATGTAACAACGGCCGACAACCACTTGATATGCTTTTTCAACAACCATAATTGAACATTGTGGAGTAATTGCTCATGTGGATCTCATGGTGTGGTACTTAGGTTTACCTTCGTAGGTCTGTTGAATATGTCGCCATAGCTTTTGTGGTGGCCTCACACTGAAAAGGGACAGTCGGTAACAGTTTGTGTGACGTTTGGCGTCTGAGATCAACAGTCAACAATAGTAACATGACTTAGTCAGTCTCGGAGTTTATGCTGTTTCTGCATCCCTTCCTCCTGAACTCTAAGAGAGTCTAAAATAATCTTTGAGGCAGTTCTTGAGTCTGTAGCAGGCACGATCTACAGAGTGCCTTAGTTTAGTGATGGAAACAGGTTTACGACCGTATGTCTATTAAAGATGTTGGCAGTCGATGGAAGTGTGCCGTTTAGTCTTCAAAATCAACCTTAAAGAATTTACACCATTAAATCAGTCTTGTAGTGCATTTTCTGTTGTAAAAAAGAACGGGCACTCGAACCATTGTTGTTTCTGCATATAGGGGATATATCTTAGGTTTAGGTACCATCTTCTAATGTAACTGGTGCTGCTTCTCTCACTCATTGGTTTGATCTCAATCTTTCACACTATAATAAGGTTAGAAAAAAATAAATGTTTTGTGGGTTATGAACAGAGTTTATATTTAACAGAGGACCTCAGGGGAAAATATTAAAGTCACACACAAAACGTGCCTATTTCTGCTGGTTTCAAGATGTAACATCTATAGATCCGGAAAATAAGACTTAGTTTGTTGTTCTATTCCACCCTATCAATAGACCGTTTTTTCTTCTATCAAAATTCAAATAAAATTTATCCCCCTTGCTCTCATTTATGCGTTCCCATACAAAACACTATCCTAAATGCGACTTTGACCGGATTCCCCTAGGTATTTTATAGTTTGAATAGATTTTCCATAAGATTGTATTGTTACTAAATATATTATGATATATCACATAGTTTCATTTTTATTAAGACCTTTCCGGTTTTATATTATATCAAAACGTAGGCATATACCCTTTCCGGTTTACATTATGTTAAAATGCATACCTTAAACAAATAAATAAATGAAAGAAATCATCGTTCACCTTATGAAGGTTACATGTTAGGAGATGAGGTTCAAGTCAATTACAGAAGCTTTTCTTTGCTGCCTTTAAAAAAAGAAAACCTCTCAATGTATTAACCAATATAGACATGCTTTAAACCAGTTTGTACATTTACTTTTCCCGGCTGGAAGAGTGTTGCATGCTAATCATTTCAAGTAAAACTAAGATTGTATCTTTAAAGTATATCTTTTTTTTTCACGTTGCTGCGTGCTGCCACAATAAGAAACAAAAGAAAATTGACTCCTGAAAAAGGAAAAAGCTAATGTAAAGATCAAACCTAGACTAATTTTGAGTCTAGAATCTCAACTTATTTAAAATAATATTAGTTGTAATGTAAAATAGTTATAACTATTTTAAATCACAGGAGCATAATATTAGGAACTAGTTGCATGCGAATGGGTTTTTTTTTCTAAAAAGGGAAAGTGACTCAGCAATCTCAATTATAAAACCCAGTCAGTTTGCACTTCATTATTATTTCTAGGTAGGGGGGGAAAACCTTTCCCAAATGCTCGGTGTGGCTATTTCTGCCACAATGACATAGTCCTTTAACAAAGAAAAGGGAGACAACGCTAGATTTCTAACCTGTGGTCGGCTACCAGATATGCGGAAAATGCATCAGGGGGAATAATTCTATCCGGTGAAAAAAAATAGACCAGTCAATAAAACTGAGGTTTCGGTTTGTTGTGGGATCGTACTTTTCAAAGTTGTATTGTCTTGTTGTTTTTTTCCTTTTGTTGTTGCGACATCACTTTATAATTACTTGTATTTACATTACTCTTGATCAAGATTTTGAAATGTCCAACAGAGATCTAAAGCTTCAGACCTTTTACACATTCTGCACGAAAAACGAAGCTATAAAAGCGTTACAATATTTAAGAATATTTGTTTCAATTATTAAATCAAACAGAGGCATAAAGGGTGTGGAGATGGATGTTGTCTTGGACAAAACAGTCTATTGTGAAAGCTTTATTTAAAATGTCACTGAAATCAAAGCAAACAGGCGGCAGCACGGATTACTTGATATGGACCCCAGAAAAGGGAGACACCTAATTTTGAAACTTGTTATATATACCACGTCTTTTCAGTTTTAACCACTGTATTTATGAGAATTCCGTATTTACATATACGAACATTTTACGTCTGTTCTCTTATATTTGTCTGTGATTTGTGATTAAGTTTGATAGATCCTGCTTTTTTTTCTTTTTTTTTTGTTTGTGACATGAAAGTTTTCTATTTAATCACTAATTTCATATTTATTAATTTTTTTACGATATGATTGATTAAAAAACTTGATGTAACTAGACCTAAACTTACAATAGGCATCATCATAGACTGATGTACTTTTCACACCATCCTTTGAGAGATACCGAACACACAATAATTATGTTAACATTGCAACATGGTCTATATATAGATTTCTGTGCACTGCAATAATTGAGGGCCTCGCGTTTGTCATTCGGAACTACGGAAAAGTTGGCAAAAGAAGGCACTAGGTAGTTGGCTAATATTACACATATAAGATAAACCGAAACTGTTGTTTCATTAAATCGCCGAGCAATACGGATTTAAGCTATCAATCTAAGTTTGGAACCCAAATGAATAATGTCGATCAAGAATAGCTACAAAAAATACTGATAAACATGGACAAACTTGTGATATAATGTATTTTACTGGAACATAAAAATACAAGGAAAGGGAAGGCCTTCGTTCTCCTTATTAACATGCTCCTAGATTTAAAACATCGTCACATTTGGAGTGGTGAAATAGTTTCTTCCTATTGCAAATATTCGATCCAGGGAAGGATCCGCAAATCGGACCAAATATTTGAACAACTAAAAACAAGTAACAACAAGGAACATGAACTTGGTGCTTTTTTTTTAATAACTATAGCGATAGTAGCACTGCAACTTTAAAACGCCTACCCGGAAATATATCAAGTTTCTCTTTATTGTGAGTAAGAGAGTGTGCCAGCTTTAATTTTAATTATGATTGTTCCGCTTTGTATCGTCAAGTAAAACAAAAATGCAAATATTTTTGTTGGTTGCTTCTTGTTTGTTTGTTTTTTGTCCCTGTGCCCCACGCCCATCGAGTTTTGTCACGAAGGAAGAAAAACATTGACCGCAAACCAAACAAAATAATGGCACCGATTTCAACTTACTGACGAAGAATCAGAGCAATAACTTATAAAAAAAATTATTTTCCCAGTCAACGCCTTTGTTTCGACATGTAAAAAAGCCAAAAAAAGTTTTACACGCAAAGAGAGAAAGTCGATGATGAGTAATTACCTTTAATTCCTGATAATCGTTTTAAGATCAATTTTGTCTTCCGCAACTGATTTTATTGTCGTTTGGTCTGGACCCTACGCGTTTATAAAGCGTCCGAGTGATAGACTTAGGCGATTTGAAGAGACATAATTAAGTAGAAAAGCGTCAGTCTGGGCGGGGTAACAAAACAATTATTGTGGCATGAAAATTTCAGAAACAGTAAACATGAAAAATATGGGTTTGTTGCGAAAGACGAAATTTAAACTGCGGGTAGATCTTTCTAAAAAGTGATGTTCCTTTAGAAACAATGAGATTTTGCGACCCATACTTCTTTAAAAAGTTTAAATTTCGAGCGCCCCTAAAGTGCTATCTCTCTGAGAGGTGAGAAAAAAAAAGAAAAAAAGAGGTTATATATTGTAGAAGTGAAACGCTGGTTGACTACGCTTGGAATTTATATACATAGAGTATGTAGAACTCTTCCATCTTATTTTCCGATTTCCCTACTGGTTGGGTCGCTGTCAGTATAATATGGCCGGTGTTAGGAAATGAGTCTTGGTATCCCCGCACTGCCTCGAATGTAAAACTGTCATACGTTAGTCTTGAGACCCTTCCACGATATAGCTTATACAGTGCTGACGTTGGACGATAAGTAACAAACTCCAAAAATCTTTCATCATGTTAGAAGAAACGCATCTATCGCCGCGGAAACTAAATTGGAAAGTATCTAACGGTGCATCTTGTGTGTAAGTGGGAGTCAGGTCAACATAGAAATTACCGCTCTATTTTTAGGACAAGCCTCGTATTCACACGTAACTTGTTGTTGTCAGTACAATGTGATCGGTTAAGACGGCAGTCTTCATATCCCCACACCGTCTCGTATCTGGCAGCACGTAGAATTGACTTTATAACGTTTGAGACCCGTCGCCGTATAGGATCGCTCTTGAGAACCTGAAAGACGAAAAACTAGGAGATATCTCGTTGACTGATTTTGTCGCAAATTGGTTGGGTCGGTGTGATATGATCAGCAGAGAAAGAAGTCATGGTATCCCCGCACAGTCTCTGTGTGGCAGCACGTAAATTTGTCAGACATTAGTTTTGGGCTCCGCCCACAATAAAGCCCAAATAGTACTGACATTTGACGCTAATTAACCAACTTAACCCAACTCAACTTCAACTCAACTCGACTCGCGCTGTCTTGTGTGTAGCAGCAGGTAGAATTGCCAGAGACCTTAAGTATTCGAGGCAATAGCAATATAGGATCCTCCTTGGGAACAAAGGAAGCATAAAACTAAGAGAGAGCATTTCTTCTACAGAGGTGGGAGGGGCCAACTGGTGCAAGCGGTAGAGCGTTGGTCTCCCAATCAGGAGGTCCCCACGATCGGTCAAAAATTCATATCCCCTACTTGTTGGGTCGGTGTAAGTACACTGTTATCCCCTGAGACAGGAGTCCTTGGTGTCCCCGCACTATATCGTTTATGTCAGACTTTGGTCTTGGGTCCCTTCCACAATGTAGTCTATATAGTGCTGAAGTTAAACGCTAAGCAACAAATAAATTCAAATATAAACTCTCATACAAAGAATTCTCATGCCTGGGCGCTACTTACCGTTGTGAGTGAGCGGAGTCCCTGGGGTGTCTTGTGGAGGTCTGGTGTTGAGAGTCTATGTCTGACGCGCTTGGGGAGGCGGCACTCGGCTCGACAGGGGACGCAGAAATCAATACTGTCATCATCTGTTGGGGGACAGACAACACTTGGTGTCAGAAGCTGTCCACTACCACAACAGTGGTGGAAATTTTTAATCAAATCAGTGTTACACATAAATCATGTGAGACGTCTTAAACAGCGATGACTCTTAATTGTTTATTGTTATACCTAAAAAGTGTCCGAGAGGGAGGTTACATTTCAAACGAGCATCGTCTAAGAAAATGAGCCTGAGACAACATTTGCAATACCCACTTTTTAATAACAGAGAAAAGGTATAAGAATTATGCCGAATCCTCGCCTTTGGTCTAACGTAAAGCTACGTCAGTTATAGAACAGAGCTGATGGTCGAAAAAGGACAAGTTAGAGACTAGATATCTAGACACTTTATTAGACATCGAAATTGTCATGAACATAATGAGACAAGACGAAAATGTATTAAAATACCTCAAGGTAGATTAGAAAATCAACGGCGTGTTGCTTAAAAAGTGTTTTAGATATATAACATAAGTAACTAACAGTTAAAAAAAGACAGCTATGATGAACTAAGGATATGGGAAACACTCACAACCTAGAATATTTTAACGGTAAGGTTGTCAATAATGTTTACTTAATAATATTTGCAAAGGCTTTATGGACTCTTGTTTGAAACAACAAACTATAATTGCTCAGGAGTGCCATGGCAGCCTCCACCTTTTGAAAGTTGTATCATACTTCTTTTACATCTCTTCTTCTTAGACTTTTCTTTCTCTATGGGCGCTACCAATATATGAAAGTTCTTAAGTCTGTTTTTGCCTCTTTCAGCCGCAATCTCCTCCCCCCCTGTCTCTCTCTCTCACTCTCTCTCTCTCTCTCTCTCTCTCTCTCTCTCTCTCTTTCTTTCTCTCTCTCTCTCTCTCTTTCTCTCTTTCTCTCTCTCTTTCTATCTCTCTCTATCCCTCTGTCGGTATGTTGGTCAATTTCTCTGTCTCCCTGTCTATATATCTGTCTGTCTGTCGGCCGGTCTGATAGACGTTTGAGATTCATAATCAACGCCCTCATACTGCTATAAATTAAAAAAAATTCGATTTCATTATGAGCACCATTGATAAGCTATCAAGTACGTCTTTTTTTAACATGTCAGATGTCAGATACATTTAGATTGCGGATTTTTTTAATCATCGGTACGCGAATCACCTTTTGGCAACAGTTCTTCTCTACATAGTTACGTGCTTTGTCATGGACGGGGAAGATTTCAAATGTGAAAAAGGGAAAACAGCGGAAAATCAATATTATATCGTTTTCACACCTTCCATAAATGCCCACATACACACACATAGCAAAACAAGAAAAGAAAGAGATTTACTAAAAATGCAAATATACACGTATTTGAAGTGGTAGTTGAGTTTGGTTTAACGGACAACATCAGCAATATATAGGCCATATTGTGGACAAGCCCCAAGACTGACGTATGACAATTTTATGTGCTGCCACACACGAGACAGGGCGGGGATGCCATGACTCCTGTCTCAGCCGATCACGTCAAACTGACATCGACCCAACCAACAGGGACCTTTTGCGTCGGAAGCCGATGTTCTACCACAGGACCACCGCGACCCCAAATATACACGTAAATGTGATAAAATAAAATTAAATAATGGTATTATAAAAATGATTTTATTTGATAGTATACAACGTTACTAATGTTAAACCGCGAATGCACAAATCTTGAACTATACACAACTCATCAGAGTATGTTTACGTAATTAGGTAGTACAATGTAGCTTGATCCTCAAACTCTTCGTATTTTGTTTGTTTTGGTTTATAAATCAAATCACGTGGTCATCACGTGGACCAATCCTAAGACTAATATTGGGCAATTTTAAATTCTGCCTGGAAGAAACAGTTCGTGGAGACCAGGACTCACAGTCTTCAGTCGCGTTATTCTGACATAGACCAAACCAGTAGGGAACAAGGTGGCCTGTTTGAGATTCGAACCCAAAAAGACTGGTTGAGTATTACGCGGCGCGCTGACTGCACACTTGTCCTCTTTTTGTCTCTCTGTGTTTCTCTATCCCTCTATATCTTTCTCTCTATCTCTCTCCATCTATCAATCTATCTATCTATCTATCTATCTATCTATCTATCTATCTATCTATCTATCTATCTATCTATCTATCTATCTATCTATCTATCTATCTATCCATACATCTATCTATCTATCTATCTATCTATCTATCTATCTATCTATCTATCTATCTATCTATCTATCTATCTATTCATCCTCTCCTTTCTCTCCACCGTATTTTTATTATTCTACACGGATTTTTTATAAAAGTCGTTTTGGTCTTAAGTCCTTTCCAAAGCTACTGAAATTGACGTGCATGTATAATGGTGTAACGTTTTTAAATCATGCATGCATCTTTATAACACACATATAAAACACACACACACACATACACACACAAGCGCATGTAACATTGATCATTTAGTTCTCGCGTTATAACTAAAAGAAATCTCTTCAAAAGTCTATTTTAAAGCCAAGAGAGCGACAGTGCATATTTGTTGTGCAAAGGTTTTCATATAACCAGGTGCATCTACTTTTGTTGTTATTATTTGTTAATGGGGTTTTTTTCTGTGTGAGTCGAAAAGCTGCAAAAGCTAATCTATAACGTCAACTTTGTGTAAAGTGACTGGAAATGTTGTCAGATATTATTTAATGCTGATCCACATAAAAATTTCAGTCAATTCAAATTTCAATTAAGAAATAGCGTCAAATCGGTTGTACAATAAACTCATTTCTAAGTATTTGGTGTATTTTTGATAAATAAGATAGAAAATTCTACAACTGAGGTGTGCCATGCAGTATCTTTAGTCTAAAAGCGGCTAATTATTATTTTACTTTCACGATGTTGTCGGTGAGGTATGGATGAACGTTAAAGTGCGCGGCATCTATTTCTATTTCTCGATCGGGCTACCGTGTTCCCTGAAGGGTAATGAAAAGTTGATTCAGTATAATATGACAAGGCGTGATAACAGTCCTGGTATCCCCAATATGTCTCTGTATGTCAGCATGTAAATTAATTGCCAGACATTAGGCATGGGATGCGACAACGATTTAGCCTAATTGTTAATGTTAGATGTTAAGAAACCAAACCAAACCAAACCAAACCGAACAAAGCACAATATAGGAATATCTTTGTTACTATAGTATAAGTAGAGTGAAAATTCCACAGACCCAGGCATGTTATGGTCTAGATATAACGTCTTGGCATCAATCATATTTTTAATTTAATATTTTCATAGGTTCAAAAGATGTGTTTTGACATTTCTGGATAGATCATAGAAAGCAGTTTCAGTTATTGATTAGCTTTCTTATTTCCTGATGGACTTTGTTTCTATTTTTATTCTTAATAAAGACAGGATTCTCAGTCACTATTTGCTTTTATTCTGTAGAATTCTTTAGTAAATGATTGCGGATGCTTATTAAATGATGCATTTCTGTTTATTCATGTACGAATATTTGCCATGTATTCCAAATAGATTTTTAAAGCAATCAACGAAATGTTCCAGCGCAGCGGAGATCATTTTTGTAACACATGTACAATTGATTGGTAATCAAACTAAAATGAGTTATATCAAATATCACTCATTAATTTCGTTGTGTTTTTTAATCCCTTTGGAGATAGAAAAGGAAGTTAGCTTTCGTCACTGTGGAGGTTATTATTTATGGATAAGTGCTGTTGGTCTTCTTCTCCGTGGCGGCAAATGATACCTAATTCTAAAAAAAAATTATTAAATACTAGGAATAAATGTGTTACCTTAATTTCAGCTTCAAAAGACTCCTTTGAAAATAATCAGCTGTACAGTTCACGCGATATATCACGCTACATTGCGTGGGCACTGGTTAGGGCGGTGTCAAAATAATGTCACCAACTGAGACAAAAGTTTGAGCTAACACCGTTTTTTGTCAGACGTTAATCGTGGGACCCAAACTCGACACTGCCTGGTTGCTGAAGTTGGGCGTCGAGAAACTAACGAACAAACAGCCATGCATTATGTGCGAGGTTCGTTCGAGAAATATAAAGTAAAATTCATAATTCATTTCTTGTCCTGTACCACCTGTCGAATTAAGGAGACAGGTTTGTTCTCTCGGTTTCAACTAAAATAGAATAAATAAAGAACCTAGGCCGCATTCTGCAGTGATACAGAAACGCCAATCTTGATACATTGCTAAGAAATGAGTTTTGTTTTGAGGTAAACCACAGCGGAGCGTGTAAAGTGGCAGTTCGTTGTCCATCGTGGGTTTGTGCTTGGCCGAGAGAGATTGGCGCCACACCCAACTCAGCCTTGTTTGAGATAGCAAAGAGAATGAAAACCCGCTTGTGATGTAATGATTACATCTAAAGTTATTCAAATATTACAATGGTTCATTATAATAACTTTGTAAGTATTAATGAAATTCAATTAGACATGTTCTCCAGTCGTTATAAAAATTGTTTTGAGCACATTATAATTATGTGGCACATCAGATTTATACAAAACAACTTACTGTTATACAT
The DNA here is from genome assembly GCA_003991915.1 of Elysia chlorotica. NCBI lineage: Eukaryota > Metazoa > Mollusca > Gastropoda > Plakobranchidae > Elysia > Elysia chlorotica. Next base: position 54,089 of record RQTK01001022.1, on the reverse strand, counting down.
ACGCATGTAGTCTTTTTTTTAAAATCAAATTATATGATTGTGTCACGTTTTGTTTGCATGGAACACATGTATATCTTACATTGTTCATTATAAGCTTGTGTATGTATTACAAGTTTTGCTTTTTCTAATTCCATGTACCCAAAGAGATATACTGTTGATGAAGGATACTCGTCATTGGGGTATTACTTAAAACAAGCCTTGAGCGGAGACATCAACGCCCACTATTGTTTTGCAGTAGACAAAAGAAATCTTGCACAACCACTTGTATTTTTATCTCATTTTCCCCTTTGACCTAGCTGTTTCTAAGACTGCCCGCTGCGGGATCGATTGTTTCCTTCTCTATCTTCCTCGCTTTCCTTCCAGCTTGCTTTTTCAATAAACACGGTTGGCCAGTATTGCCTTTGTTATTGAGCTTGGAATACTATAATGTATTTAACGCCAAGATTAGCACGCAGAACTGGCTTTTTATTATTACTATTCCTGCCCTTGTATTTACGTAGGCTCGGGCACTCAGGAAGCCACATCACTCCGTGGGTGGGTTAATCCCTCACCTGCTTTACATAGCAAACAAATCATATTCATAAAGCGGCCTGTGCATCGGGAACCTTCCGGATGATGCCGAAGGCCGGTGTGGAATACATGTTTTTTACAGTTTTCCTTGTTTAACGGAAAGAAGCGTGTATAACTGAAGATTTTATTTTCTCCATGGTTAATCTCTGCACATGCAACATAAACTAGGCGAAAAAAATTGGCACTTGGGTGTGATGAGAGTTCCAAAAACGTATGTACGCATGAGACGAATGACACATTGAAGTAATATGTAATAAAGATAAAACAGTGTGCATTGTAGCTAGACTACTGAATGTCGGGGTGAAATTCTTTTGGGATGAGAATACAATGAACAACATGTATTAATATTTATAAAATTTAGCCCAAAAGGATACAGTTGGTATTTCATTGTACATGAAGGCCTATTGTATACTGCCAAATCGATAAGTTTCGATGAGGCATACCTGCCATTAGATGTTCCTGTGTGATCAGAATGTTTGCCTTTTTCGACTTTAGGCGGGAGGAAGAATTCTTTGGTGGTTTGAAGGGACAGAGATGAATTGTTGAGAGTAAACATATTTATCATAAACTACTTACAAAGTAGTACGCACTATCATCTAGTCGTGTTGTTCTAAGTAATATGACAAAGAAAAGCGCTTGAAACCAGATCTTATCACAATTATTCATTTTTTGTGTGCTTAATGATACAATCAATCGGGAGCTAACTTGATTAAAAGGTGTACAACTAAATGGAAATAATATATTTTGGAAATTGAAAAGTATAAAACAGAAAACTATAAAAATACCTACACAAAATTTTGTGAAACAAAAAAAAAAAAGGAAACAGTGATTTATATGACAATTTGGAAAACGAAAGAATAAGTAAGCAATCAATCTAAACACAGCACTTTATAGATAATTTTATACTCCGATTGTAGTGAGAGTCAGCAGAGAGCCCACGGTTGAGGGTTTTTGAAACAAGTTAATATTTCAAAACTATGTTAAACAGTTTCTCAATTCGAAATGAAACTCTGAGATGATGTTTTCTGATAAAACTAATTAAATAAAAACACCTGATTAGAAAGTTGAGGGAGGGAGGAAAAAATGAAAAGGCTAGCAAAAATGGAAATGCTACACACCTGCCATCTGTCTCATCCTCTCTTCTCTCTCTCTCTTTCTCTCTCTCTCTCTCTCTCTCTCTCTCTCCCTCTCTCTCCCCTCCCCTCCCTCGCTATCCCACCAGCCTTTTCTACCTTGTAACTTTTCGCGGACTCGCAAGAAACACAAAAGGGGGTAGTGATATCTGAAAAAAAAATTATTAGATTTTTCTCACGTTCCTAATCTTTGTTACATTTAATACCCTGTTCATAGGATATCCTATAGTTGACTAACAAGACATGCACTCCAGAGATGTAATCAATAACCTTTATCGTTTCAACACAAAATTAAATGCATTGATGAAATGCATTTAAAAATGACTATGCGAACTTTTCTTGCTGACATTTAAACTGTCTATAACAATATCAAGCGTCGTTATAATACTGCAAAAAGCTTTTGTTAGTTACATTATTATCTTAAAGTTGATTTTTCTTCATAAAATCTGTATTTATGATACGGTAAGAGGATCAACTTTCTTTCAATTTCATACTCGCTATCTTTATAATAACTGTTTTTGTCATTCGGAACGTGTCCATGTCAACATGTATTTGTTAGTATAGAAAAGCTGTGAAAATTAAGATTGTGATTATAATTACTCTCAGTGATTACTCTTTTTTTTTTATTGCCCTCACGTGCATTTATATCTCATATTCAAGGAAGAAAGCTATATATCAATTTTCGCAAGTAATGTTGTTATTTTTGTAATTCGTGTTTTTAAAAACGGAAATGGTGCTTGTTATGTCTTACTGTGCATATGAGTAATTCTGTTACTCGTGTATGTAATATAAAATTATTTAAATTTGTCTATGTATATAGTATAGTAACGTTGCTACATTGAACCAAATTTGGGTCTACGTGTACCTTAAGCAAATATAGCTTTGGATAAATGCAGGCGTATCCTTGTCTTCTCTTAAGAGGCTCGACTTTTGAAAATATGGCAAAACTACTACATGAAGTAGTAACTTGTACTGGTAGAGATGAAAACTGTGTTAGCATAATGTGATAGAGAGGACTGATTCGTATATATTCATATTTGTGGTCTTTACCAAATACGAAGGCGTTAGGTTTGTCAGATATAAACGTTTATTTTGTTGTTGTTGTTTTGTTGGTTGTTTTTTTTTCTTGTTTAATCGTGCAGGTCTTTTTTTGTTGGTATTGTTGGTTTTTTTTTTATCGTAAAGTTGATTCAAGGACTTCAAACTTTCAAACAGTGGATAGCGTAAAACAGACATTGGTGATGTGGCCCAGCTCACAGAGCGCGCGATTTCTGATCACAACCAGTATGTCCGGGTTGGAACCCCAATAAGACAACTTTTTCTTCCTCTTGAGGCCTTACGACAATGGGGCCTATAGCAAAACAGAGGCGATAGGTAAGGGAATCTGCAACGGCGTCCGATCACAGCACTATCTTAAACTTATGGAGCCATTGAGCGATAAGAAAACCCCATGCTTAAGAGGCTTGGTTATGGCATCTGTTACCGTCGGTGGCCCCGGGGTAGAACATCGACTTCCGGCGCAAAAGGTTCGGGTTCGAACCCTGGCGATTGCGCTCCCTACTGGTTGGGCGGTGTCAGTTTAATGTCACCAGTTGAGACAGGAATCATGGTATCCCCGCCCTGTCTCGTGTCTGGCAGCACATAAAATTGTTAGACGTCAGTCTTGGGACCCGTCCTTAATATAGCCTATATAGCGCTGATGTTCGACTCAACTCAACTCAACCGTCGTGTAAATCGCAAAGCATGTAATGTAACCGATCGACACAGAAGTTCTGGTATTCATGCAGTGCCTCTACCCTTTGAGTGGTGGCACGTGATATTGAACGACATCAGTCTTGGACCCTAGATAGCCTCGCTACTGGCGTGTGCTCAACTGAGTCACGTAAATTACATGAAATCTAGAAGTTCAGTATCACTCACATGTACGCGGTAATCGTATACATTTGTTAGAAAATATCTTTAATAAAAGCCCGAATACAAGGGCAGCGTTGGCCAAATCGTCACGACTCCGTTGAGGGTATTTCAGAAAATTAGAGAAAACAACTTACAAACACGAATATTTCGAGGAGAATCCAGACACTTGATTCGAAGTGGCGTAGTGTAAGGATAAATAATCGGATCACTGGTTATGAGCTCCAGGGTTTGAGTCTTGGGTTGACCAGGGTTGTTGCTGTGTATTGCGAAGTGGTTTCAGTGGTTACAAGTGGTTTCTGTAGTAGAGCTGGAGATACCCAGTTCAATTCCATCCCCTGGCCTGCTGGTTGGGTCGATGTCAGCATAATGTGATCGGATATGTCCCTGAGAGTGACAGCATGTAAAATTGTCAGATGATAGTTTAAGGACCCGTTGCCGTGTAAGATCCTCCTTGGCGATCTATGAGACGTCTAAATAGTAGTGACCTTCTCTCCTAGAAAAAAAAACGGATCTCATGCGCTTAATTTTTCACTTTATGCAGGTGATAATAAAATGAAATACCAACTTATTTTGGCTGTGACAAACAAATTGTCATCAATATTCAGTAAGGTGATATGTCTAATGATGCTCTAATATTGTCGTTATAAGGCATCCTCCTTAGCCCTGGGATTTTTTTTTTCTGAGACTGAAAATGGAAAGCTATTGTTTCTGAAATTCTCAATGCTATTTCCGTTTTTTTTCACAGGTACAAAGAGTAATTAATCAATTACGCGACCACAGCAAAGTATCCCATGTTACCCGAATGTGGCTGTCCAGTGAAAGCAGCTTTGTTTTATTATTTCATGATTACACAACACATTCTTTAATGGGAAGTCAAGGAGCTATTTTAGTATTCATGTGGGTAACAGGTATCTCTTGCGCAAAATGGAGTAGTTCTGTGAATCAAAATTCACCGAAAAAAGCCTGTAAAAGTGTTACAAAAATAAGATCAAGCATCTTAGAAGAAATAACCGATAAAAGATCACACAACATTGCGAATTGAAATGTGGAAAAACAAAAGGAGCAATCTTTGATTGCATAACGAAACCAAACATGTGATTCTATATTAATAATTCTGCCTCTCTCTATTAAATAACTTAGAAAGAAAAGGCTTAACAGTAATTACAATTCAGCTGTTTCTTTATCAATAATCAAATGTATGAAAAAGTAAGCAAAAGATTGGTTTCTTATAGAAAATATTTGTTTTCAGACCAACGTGATGTTATTAGACATTTCAAATATTAGAAGCAATTAATCTCTTCGTAGGCTTCTGGTGAAATTCAATCTTTATGGGGAAAAAAAGAAGTAAATAGGACGATACAGCCTTAATCATACAATGGTGATACAATCATTCATTAATTAACTAATGAACCTTACTTGCTAAGATGTTTACATTACCCAATATGCAAGGATGAATCGTCAAGTTCGTCAGCTTTTTTAAAAATTGTTTGCTATTAAATTAAATGTAAAATTTCTGGAGGTCTACCAAAGTATCATTATAATTTTAAAAGAACAAATTAAGAAGTTTATATCTTTTAATAATGTTTAAAATATCACACATATTTGATAAAGTGTTCACAAAAAATCTATAGCTGTCATAATTCCATATCTTCACTATAAATTGTATCTTCCATTAAATTTCATAAAAAAATGAAAATAGTTTTCCAAAAAGGCATTACGTCGATATTTTTTTACATTACAAATAATTATACATATATGAGAGTACTCATTCAATGTTGATTGCCCTGACAAACTCGTTCATAATATTGATGTTTTAAAGATTTCTGAATAAACAACCAACCTCTTAGGTTCGGAATAGTAGAAATGTGACTAGGGTCTCGCGTTTTGAGTTGTCCACATTAATCCATCTACCTATATATAAAAATCTTGAGTGTATTCAAACTGCTATGGAGCAGCTCTCCAATAGAGTTCCATTATGTTTGATATTTTTTCTTTCCCTTCAACTGCATCTCAGGCTTCGGCTTTCTCATTCTCTTTGGAATAGTAAAGGGTTACCCATTTCTAACTCTTGATTTCCATTGGTTTCTGTTATTATTGCTACATTTTCGACATTAATTCAGTGTTACAAAAACAATGCGTTTTTTTTCTTCCAACTTTCTGTTCCTTTTTATATGAATATTTTTTATTTGACTATTTGACTTTTCATGAAAAGCTTTGCGTGAGATTCATCTTTCTTTTCTGGCATTTATAATATATATCAAGTTACTCGAAACACTTGTGTCGCGAGAAATGGGCACACTTTTAAGGTAGGACAATAAAAAATAACATATAAGCCTTTATTTACGACGGGGCGGATTCAATCCAACATTTACTATACAATGGATGCTGTATCACAGACTCGGTGCCTCGTTGCCATCAGTTGACCACGACCAAAATCTGTACAAATTGTCTTCAACAACACTGATGATGAATTGTACTTACGTAGCAGTCATTCAGGAAACTTTGATAAACTTATTATTGAACACCTGCAACAAGAACTTCACAGGATAAATATTTATGTGCTATCTTTCAAGGGACAGACACTGGACAAAGTTGGAGTATGCCTGCCAAGTTCCTTTTTCAGCCATGGAAAACTGTATGTGGCCATGAGCAGGGTTGGCAAAAGAGACAATGTTGGCCTATTTGCACCGCCTGACCCTGAGCATCGCGGAGTATATACAGATAACATTGTCTTTCAGAGCTAATGATAAGTTTTAGAAACTGTAAATTGTTGCACATAGTTGCTAATAATTTTGTTTATGAGTCCTAATGTTTTATTTCACGTGATATCTTTGCGGATAACACTTGCTGATATTTTGTTTAAGTTGATAACTGTGCGGCACATATGTTCTAATATTTTGTTTTGGGTGATATCTTTGCGACATATAGGCCTTATTTGTTCAGCTGATAACTTTGCAGCATATACTTGTGAAGTTTACACCCCACCCCCATACTTAGAACGGGTTAACATTTAGAATTAATAGTTATGCATTTCAAAGCAAATTTTAAATGTGCTATCTACAGTTTATATTAACGCCTAAGAATCTATAAACATTGCTTAAATATGACATATGCCCATTACCAAGGCAATGGAAGCTAAGATCAATACATTTATGACACCAGTCACTCATAAGAAGCAATAAAATCTCTCTTGGAAACAATACTACTTAAATACATCATGACGGTCAAACAATACTACCAAAATACATCATGACCGTCGAACATTCTTAGTTAAAATGTGGACCAATCATGATAGTATATTGCAATGTATTCCTATCCGGTATGCAACACCGCTGCAATAACCTGTCTCATCAGATAAGGTCTTCAAAAATATTATCTGGTACTATTTGTTCACGCTGAGTAAAGAAGGAAGATCCACCATTTCCACGATGCCAAAGTTAAAAGACTGCAAAGTAAATACTTAACTCGTGTAATAAATATTTCTTAGTGCCGATACCACCAACAGGCAAAATAAAGTACTTCAAGAACGTGCCTCGGTAATTTACACAGCAAGAGTTTGAAAACTTAAAAAGTATTGAATCGTGGGGAAAATGTAAACTACATGTATAATTGCATTGCAATGAAAAACAGCATGAGAGGATCACTCAAAAGGTCGACATGTCACAGAAGAGATATTTAAAAGGAAAACAATTAGAGTCGACTCCCACGTCCTAGAAGAAGTCGAAAATTTTGTCAAGAATAAAACAATTAATAAAAGCAACGATAAGGGGATGACAAGGGGGAAAAGAAGAAATATTTTAAACGCTAAAATGTAGCCTACCGAAATTATAGTAAAATATTATCTTATAACTCACATCTGGTCTAACTCATACAACTGAGACAGACAGACAGACAGGCAGATAAACGGACAGACAAACACACAGACATACAGACAGACACACAGACAGACAAACAGGCAGACAGACAAAGAGACAGACAGAGGGGAAGGTAGTAGTAGATTTTCAAGATGTACTAGTACTATTAACATATATTATTATGCTTATTGTAATGGGCTTGGTTAAATACGTCAGCAATTATTTACTCACCCGAATCATAAATATCATTCGCATGTCTTAAGCATGAGTAGATCCTTGCCTATGGCTCGATGGGTGGACTTCTGAGGAGAATTTTTTTGGTGGGTCCAAAATGTCCAAAAGACGCTATGGTTTAGATGCGTCGGCTTGGGCAAAGGGTGTTTTTCAGATCCGACAAATAATATCTTTTATCCCAGAATGCGTCTTCTCAGCTTTGTTGGTTTGCTTTTGAGTATCGAGTGTCTTTATTTTAAGCTTTTGAATTCAAACATCGCAAGTATCGGTTCTATTCACCCTTTTCAGTGGAGGAAAAAGGTATCCGTCTTCTGGATGGGTTACTAGATAATATCCAGCCACTTAAGAGTCGGATAAAGTAAACCTTGTCGATAAGTTATACCTATTTGCTTTTAGCCTGTCAACGTTTATAAAATATCAAAGTTCGAGCATTGAATTGCAGAATCTGAAATAAATACAGGGCTTTGTGTTAACTATGGTCCTGGATCTCTATTTTTTGCCGTTGCTTAGTTATTGTATGTAGCTTCAAACAGCGCATATCAGCATCAAGAAGGATTGGTCTCGAAGGTCTTGCAAGCCTTAGTCGTGAAGCAAAAATATTCTAGTGCCTACTGCGAAGGTAATAGAAATCTGTTTCGCGAAACTTTGAATAAAGCAGATTTTAGATCTAACTGTACAGTCAATATTCCCCCAATGTTTTGTTCAACTGGACACAGTGACTCAAGATTTTGATCTCAAAAACTATGAAAAGTCGTTATAGCGCTAAACGTGTATATACCTTGCTCTGTTTCTCAGTTATGAAATACATTTAGATTGATCTTCTAGAATCATCCACGCACTCTTTTTACTTTTCCTCCTCAAGACGATGTGTGGAGATGTGTTGATTGCATGTTTTATGTGGCTTCTTCTTTGGATGGGATCCTTACTTTAAAAAGGAGTTTTGTGCCTTAAAGAGCTAAAGATATTAAAATAAACAATAAAACAGAGACCAAGTTCACGTAGAATCACTTCTCTTGCATCGTCACCTCTTAACTGTAGTATCTCAACCCGTGCCAGCGAAATTTGGAGTCATTGTCAATAATTATGTCCAAGTTGTGCAGATTTGCTGTGGTAATGAAGGTAGGGCGTTACTTTTATTTCTTGTAAGATTCAACACACCTCTCGAAACGGTCAAGTCTAAATGTTCCACGTACACGGATTAATTATTCCTATATTTTGTGCGATTTCGGTGCTGTTTTAGATACGTTGATGGTTACTGTTTCTCAACAATCGCTTGGATTTTTTTTCTACAGATATGTTTAACTTGTACTGGCTTTTGATGAGATTCGTGCACATGAACCTTTTTTTCTATTGTCAGCGTGTTTTGATGCTCATTAAACGCCTATCAAATCAAAGGATAAAGAAGAAAAACCAGGAATTCAAAACTTTTGTGACACACAATATTATTTAATTCTTCATTAAAATATTATTTGCATGCTCTGGTCTAGTTGTTTTGCCTTTTAAGTGAGATGAATTGCATTTTTTATCTAAAGACTCTTATAAACTTGGTTTGACTATAACACCTTGGTTTCTTTCAAATATATGCTCCAAAACTTTCTGAAAATACTTCGGCAATGTGTAGAGATTTGTTCACATGCAACTGTAACAGGCAATGAGAATAAAACCATAGTCTTCAAAAAATCTATCGCCGAGAAAGCCAAGCGTGGTGAACGCTGTTCTGTTTCAGATATTCTAAACAGTTATCTTTCCTGGCGTGGCTTTTTGTATCCGTGGCGATGGCTGCACGCCGCTGGACCGATAGTGGCGGACCAACAACCCGCTAGCTCACAACCACCCCCTACACCACAATCACCACCACCACCACCACCACCCTATAACATAATCATCAGGAACACCACCACCACCACCACGAAGCCCTACCCTCTCACCCGATTCTTTTCACCCAAGCTTGACTGGCTGCGATGACGCTGTGCTTTTGCCTGCTCACTCTTGCCTCTTGGTCGCGCTTCGCGATCTGTGACGTCGAAAGGGCGAAGCCATTTTCACCACACAGCAAGTTTGATTCTATTATGACGCGACATTGTTCTCTTCGTGGCCGAGCCGGTTTACGCTATCGAACTGTTTGCTTTTATTGAGAGATATCCATTACAATACACTCTCCGTCGCATTGGCTCGTTTGACTTTATCCATTTGTAGGAGAGTGTTTCAAAATCTATCAAGAGGAAAATGGAGTAACAATAGCAGGAACCGATAAAATTTATTTGGGACCCTAAAAAGTAGTATCGTTCTTTTCTTCACATTATGCACGTAAAGCCGTTGCCTTTAGTGCGGAAAAAATTTGGTAGAAATCGATAATCAATTAGTCCAATTGTGAAACCAAATTGAAAGTGAAGTATTAACAATGCTTGTCTCATTAATTAAGCCATTTTAACATATTTTAATTATAAGTGGGGTTTTTTCTATTCCAATTCGTATGAAATTAAAGCCATGGTGATTGTTACATTGACATTTACGTGAATAAATCACTTTCTTAAATGAAGAGGGGATATAATACCTAAGCCTGAAATTATGCGTGCTGATATTTATTCAAGAGAGGGGGCGGATAAAGTGTGTGTGTGTGTGTGTGAGAGAGAGAGAGAGAGAGAGAGAGAGAGATAGTATTGAAGGAGTTCATTCGAATAACTTTAGATACTAAGGGAGACAAAGCTGACTCAAACTTTCTAAAAATAATATCAAGTTGGTAAAAATCAAATGCAAAGAAAAATTGACGAAACCACCAACTATGGATCTTTCCTGTGGCTGACACGTAAGAGGGAATACGTACAGATTCAAGGAAAGACAAATTGTTTGGGCGGCGATCGAAATAGCACGTATAAGGTACCCTTCGCCTTTTCTCGAAAAAGGGGTAAAGAGAAGGGGAGAGAAAGGTCGCGGAATGTGTGTGTTTGTGTGACAGAGTAAAAGAGGACAATTTTAGGAATAAAGAATAAAATAATTGATAGGAGTCTTCATTGAAGGTATTTTCTAAAGAGAACTTTGTCTGATTTACTGAGAAGAAGTGGTGTTAAAATTACCTTAGATTACATAATGAAATTTCCCTTTGTTTCTCCTTTTTCGTGTGAACTACTTATACATGCACAAAACCATTTAATCAAGAAAAGATACGTAAAAATTATGGGTGTATAAAATTATCTGCAGCGTAATTTGAAAACAAAATGTTAGCTTTGAGGAATAATGTGGAAACTAGTAATCCTCAGGGAATGCCTAACTTAATCATCCCAATATAATTACTGTTTTGAAAGGAACCAGAAACTACGTGGGGTTAGATTGATCTTTAGGCATTTCCTCAGAAGGACTAACACCCGTGTAGGACTCTAACATAATTATGCACGCCTTTAAGTAACTATTGAGTCGCGATACGAAACACATCTTAAGTAACTCTCTAATGTATCATTTAATGTCACCCTGTGAATTTTTTTCAGTTTCTAATTAGAATTATTAAAAGATGCTATCTTTATCCACAAATATGTGCTAAACTTATACACGTGTGATAGTATAAAGTTGTTTTTGTACAGATGTGTCCTTAAGCGCAACGAGCAGATATTGGTCCGGTTTTGTGAAGGGCGCCTAACTTTAATAGAGACTATATAGGGACTAGATGGAGACTAGAAAGGGGACTAAGCAAGTTAGGAACGCACTTAAGTTAAAGTGCGCTTCATAGAACCGGGCTATTGTCTGTAACGACTTAAATAGAAAAATTAACACATTTTGTATCGATATACACATAAATATCAAACTTTTGAAAAATCCCTAAAATAATGAGCACACAAGGAAGAGGCCTAAAGTTGTGCGTGGTGAAAGGGTTAAAAAGAGAGGGGGCAAGCAGTGTTAATGAATACATGTACTATTATGAAAGCTGTATTCCGGGCTTTTCTTTATAAGCAAAGAAATTTCCAGATTTGTGCTTTGAGTATATAAGAGCAGAGCCTCGTAGAATGGGAAGATTGATTGATGTTTGTTTTTTGTTGTTTATTGTTTTTGGTTAATTTTTTTTGTTGATTTTATTGTGGCGAAAGGAGTATGTGTCTTTCTGATCGTCTTGTTACATCTTGCCTTAGTGGTCGCTGTTATTTTGCTGTTATTGAGATCCATTATAGAACTATATAATTGTTCAAGTTCTGATTAGGTATAGACATAATTGAGTGGTATTCTGAACCCGCAATAAAGTTAAATTATCGCGTGTCTACAAAGGATAGCTAGTAATCTCTATTTTGTTAATTTTGATATTATAGTGTGTCCGAGTCCAAGTGGATCATAATTATCTAAAAATTGACCTAAAGCAGGGGCCAACTTCGTCGAGTCAGTGTCACATTGAGGGCTCGTTACGGGATAGATCTGGTTTGTGTTACTTTTAGGTAAAGAACTAGATATTTAGAACTGTGATTGTACTTCGAGTGAACACTTTCTTTTTTGGACTGAACTGTAATTAGATCTATAACATTATTACATCTAAATCTCAACTTTCCATATTTAACATCAAGCCGTGATCATGTCGGAAATTTTGTCAAAATATGCCGCGGAGGTGGGCGCGTTACAGCTCAGAAGAAATGAAAGAAAATTAGTATATTAGAGATTAAATGAATGAAGAACAGGAATATCTTCGGCAGTTAGAAATGGAAGAAAGGGAGGCTCATCAACGTATTGAGCTACACCAAGAAAAAGAGGCTGAACGTGCTGAACTAGAAAAGGAGCGCCAACTCGAACTCCAGAGCTTGCGGCTACAATCAAATAGTGGGAGAAATGCAACATGTACAACTCCGGGAAATTCCCAATTACCCAGATTGCCGTCTTTTGTGGACCAAAAGAATGATTTGGACAATTGGCTCGTACGGTTCAAAAGATTTGCAGAGAGTAGTGAGTGGCCCAAAGAGACGTAGCGTGCATATTTATCTGCATTGTTGACTGAGCGCGCACTGGATTGTTTCTGTAGATTGTCAACAGAGGAGGATAAAGTTTATGAGAGCAGATGGATATCGGAGGATGTTTCGTCAGTGCAAACCGGAGGAAGGAGAGAATCCTAGCATGTTCGTCGTGTGGCTCAAAACCTATCTTGAGAGATGAGCAAAGCTGTCTTCTTCTTCTTCTTCTTCTTCTTCTTCTTCTTCTTCTTCTTCTTCTTCTTCTTCTTCTTCTTCTTCTTCTTCTTCTTCTTCTTCTTCTTCTTCTTCTTCTTCTTCTTCTTCTTCTTCTTCTTCTTCTTCTTCTTCTTCTTCTTCTTCTTCTTCTTCTTCTTCTTCTTCTTCTTCTTCTTCTTCTTCTACTTCTTCTTCTTCTTCTTCTTCCTATTTTTTTTTCCAGAATATTTGCATCCGCTCTCCATATGAGTCCAGCTAGCTTGCGGAGGAGACAAGTTTTTGTGGCATTTTTGCTTTCTCAGGATTCTATGTGCACTTTTTAGTTCATCTTTGGGTCAAAATCCACACAAAGATATTTGGGGTTGATTTCTTCTCTGGTGAGGTGCCTATCTAGTGTGAGAGTTCACTTTTTTACTAGGTAGAGATAGTATAGCTGTGGTCTTTCCTGCATTTGCTTTCATGAGCCAGTCCTTTACCCATATATCCAATCGGTTCAAAGCCTCCTTTCGTCTTGTTTTAGCTGTTCCTATGTATTCTTCTGTTGCCCAAAGCGTATAATCGTGTGCATAAAGAACTGCTTTGACTTCTCTGGATATGACACTTTGTATATCGTTAATATAATTATATTAAAAGTCCTTGAGGGACACTCTGTTGAAATGTGAGGCGGCGGCTTGTGTCTCTCTGAGGCCTTACTCTCGCTGCCATGTCGCAGAGGTAAGGGTTCAGCCATTTATGCATTTTATCTGTCACATCTTGCCATAGTGAGCGCTGTTATTTTGCTGTTATTGAGACCCATTATATAACTAGATAATTGTGAAGTACTGATATAGACCTAGACATTCTTGAGTTGTATTCTTAACCCAAAGACAGTGCGTTTATCAATAAAGTTAAATTATTGCGTTTCTACATAGGATTTCTGGTACTCTTTATTTTGTTAGTGTTGATAAGATAGTGTATCCGAGTCAATGTGACTTTTTGTTTTATTTTTTTCAATTTACCTACAATAGAGATCAACTTCATAGAATCAACGTCACATTTTTGTTGATTATTTTCCCGCGTTTCTTTCTTTGATCATTGGTTAATTACAAACTACGGTCTTCTAATAATATTAATAGTGCAAGTAAAACTTATTGGCATTACAAGTAGGCAGATTACGAAATACGGCAAGCCCTTTTCTTCCATTGCCATTGTCGCAAATCTCAAACCTGGGCTGCATTCAACGACTCTGTGTAATTTATAAAGTTCTCATTCCCTAAGTCTAGACTCGCGTCGGGTCCGGCGATTCTCTCCGGATGTAGATGCAAAGGGGAAATCAATTTCCTCTCTTGAGCTTCCACTATTGAAATGTTTTCACCCACGAGTGGGCGGTGATTGTCCGATGCGGGGGTGGTAGGTAGGGTCAGTCCCCAGGGTTCGTTTTGAGATGGACGTATCTGTGAACCGTGGTTCATACCGTTACTATTTATAGAACGTGTCTCACAATTTCAGTCTCGTAGAAGTGCTGAAGATGACCAATAGCATTGACTGCATCTTATTATATGTTAAGAAAAGTGAGTTGAGGAGCAGAAGGGAGATTTAATTTTGCGGTAAACGAGTCAAGAAAATAAAGTTTAAGAAATATAGTGCAATGACCACATACGATTCATTTGTTGTGTGAATGTGTGTTTGTGTTGTTATATGTATATAAAGGGAGATGAGAGTACAGAGAAATAGGTTCGGAGGAAAATGTTACGGGATGAAAAGATAAGGAAACCAGATAATTATGATCACGAGAAGTTAAGGTTCTATGCAACTAGTTTAAAAAAAAATTAACAAAGAAAAAAAAATGAAAAGGTACACTCTGTTTGTTGCTCATCCTTAACTATATATTACTGTAATCCTTTCCTTAATTTCTGACTTGCGCCTTCACTCAAGGCGTAAACTAGCTTCCGTATTGAAATAACATGCCTCTCTATACATTTAACCTTACGAAGTCACTGAGTTTGACCGTAGCCAATTTTATTTATAGACCTAATTAATTTCAAGACACAACACATATTACGTAAGCAGGCGAAGTGTAGCTCTATAAATTATAGAATAATATCGGTACAAGAAACGTATGCAGTATGATATGTAAAGTATGATAGTATTGTGCCATCATAACATCACTGTCGCTGGAGAGCTATGAATCAGCCAGGAAGGAGATCATGCTCTAGCATCGTATGTATTTTCCCCTACCGGGTACTTCTGTTTATTTGCCCTTGCTACATCTGTTCATATTTTGGTATCTGTTTTATGCTCATTATGAGATTTCTGTTAAAGCTAGTAAAATAGATTATTCTTTGTGTCATGTCATATAGATTAACATTTGATTAGCTGCATTAGTGATTTGTCTATAGTCTTGGAATGGTAGTCTTTTCGTAACTTGTCACGATCTTAACATGCTGAAGTTACAGACTAAATACGTCGAGTAATCGTTTATTTATCAATCAATTCTTGTCTCTCCTTTCTTAAACCCTAGATGCTTCCTACTGTTCCCAGTATATCAATTTATTCCGCTACCTAAAGCATATATGGTTACATTTAAATTTAAGTATTTTGAAGAGATGAAACCAAAGAAAAAATCAACCTACTTTTGGTCTGCTAAAATAAAGGTTGCAAATAGCTGACATGAGTATTGAGACATTATTGTGACTATTGTTTGCTTTATGTGAAAACGACGCCTTTGTGTATATATTGTTGCTGTCCTTGTTGTTGTTTGAGCTTTTTTGCAAGGGGGGGGGGGGTTAATATTATAAAACAGTAGTTGATTTGCCTTGCTAGAGAGGTTTTCGATATTGGACGTTATTTCTCTCTCTCTCTCTCTCTCTCTCTCTCTCTCTCTCTCTCTCTCTCTCTCTCTCTCTCTCTCTCTCTCTCTCTCTCTCTCTGTCTGTCTGTCTCTCTTTATTGTTCTTTGTGCATGTGGTTTGCCCCATTTATCACCCTCTCTCAGACACTCGACGCATTTTACTCTCTCAGTATACTTATCAACTAACACTCGATCTACGTGATTTGATTTCTATCTTTACCATAGTCTAAACTGTTCGTTTTGTTTGTTGTTGTTGTTTGTTTGTTTATTATTTGTATGAGTGTCATTGTTGTTGTATTTGTTGTTGTTTTTTTTTTTTTTTTTTTTTTTTTTTTTTTTTTTTTTTTTTGTTTTTTTTTTGTTTTGTTTTTTTTTTTGGGGGGGGGCGCTCGGATTCTACCATAAAATGTAGATTTTTAAACTACTCCAATGACAGCTTAATTTGTACTAACCACTCTAATATTGAACATAATATGACACATTAGTTTTCTAAATATATTTTCCTCAGGTAACAAGGTTATCATGATAATATTATTTCTTAATCTCTTTAAACACATATTTATTTTCTTTTTTATCCATCTATCAATTTGTTGTTTTATCTCTCTATTTTTCGAGCCATTTTCTATCTCTCTGACTATCTTTTTTCCTATTAATTTACCTGTCAATCTATTTACCTCTTTTTTCCTACATAATTCTTGCCCTGGTATCCCCACCCTGTCTCGTGTGTGGCAGCATATAAAATTGTCAGATGTCAGTCTTAGGGCCGTCCACAATATAGCCTACATAGTGCTGATGTTGGACGTTAAACCAACTCAACTCACCTCCCTCTATCGAATTGCAATACGTCTAGTAGCGCAGTCTTCATGCTTGCCGTTGTCTCATCCTTTCCTTGTCTGACTGACACTGAGGGAATAAAATCTAAAAAACTGCTCTGCCTGTTTTGCCTAGATCTGTTCTTTCTGCCGTGACACTTTTTATCTCATCCACTCAGTTTGTTATTCTTTCACACTTTCATATCTCCATATATTTGTATAGAGTTATGTTAATTAGCTTTTCTTTTTAAAAAAACAACTACGTAGACTATTCAATTACAACGATCCACATAACTTCGTGTACTATGTGGAAACTTTTAAAGGTTTATCAGATTCAAAATCGTTAGCTGGTTGAATATCTTTCTGGCAAACGTCAGCCGAAAGTCTATATTGTGAACCGATCCTAAGAACACGGTCTGACAATTTTACTTGCTGCCATGCAGAGACTATGCGAGGATACAAGGACTCTTGTCTCAGCCTGTCACATTGTAGTTTTTACTGACGCCGACATAGCCAGAAGGGGACGAAATCGTGAGTTTCAAACCAGGGGGATCTCCCGATGGGAGACCAACGCTCTACCACTCGCGCCAGGTGGCAAACATATTACTACATGTATGTTAAAAGTAACCATGCTGGAATGGAAAAGATTATGAATCTGTAGGGTTTATTGGGCAATAAATTGTATGGCACATAGTTCAAAAAGGTAAAGCAAACAGTTTTTAATGATACATTAGAAATTCAAAAGATAGTACAGCGAAGTCCAGAAAATAACTACCAAAATCAGCATAGTCATGCAGATACCCTTTTGTAATTACAAGAGGTATACCAAAGGTTTGTTGTTAGTACTTCTTTGTACGAGTAAGCGCTGATTTTTCCCCTTGGAATTGCCCAACCCTTGTGTGTACCGAAAAATTGATTGATGGAAACAATGTCGCTAATCTTGTGGATTGGAATTGCTCCCAGGTTTATCGTTTTAAAGACTGGAATGGGTGACAAAAGGGAACGCGTGACCTCTCCCAACAGACTAACCTCTAATAACGTTGACATTGTTTTGGTTATTTTAGTTCAAAAGTTCTGCTAACTCCAATCAAAAAGGGAAAAGATTGTGACATACCTTTCTCAAGCTACTGTCAATTAACTGTTTTAGAAATGTCATCATTTATTCTATGTCGACTTTAGAGTAGTCTCAAGAGCATTAGCAATACTAAAGATGTAGACAACCTCCCATTAACCTAATTGTGTGTTGGGGTTCTATTTTCTTTTGTGCTAAGATGAGAAACGTGGTTGACCAAGAGCAATATGCAGTGCACAGACATGAACTCTGATTTAGGCTTAACTTTGCTCATCAATCAAAAATGTCCACATGGCAGTGCAACTTTGAAAGAGAGCACAAAGCGAATAAACGATAAAATGTGGCAATTTGATGCCTCTGCCTATTATTAGTATTAACACGACTCGTTTCTTCCAAATAAGTGCAATAACTTTGTCTGAAATCTCATTCCCTGAAACCAATTGGAATAAAACAATCACATCACTGAAACATAATTATACAAACACTCAAACACTCATCTTTATTTAAATGCCATTGTCGCGACGACCAGTGTTGACTGGATCTCATTCCACACATTATTTTTAATGAAGAAAAATAACAACAAAAAACATAATTATCACATTGGAGAAATAACCAATTTGATCCTAAAAAATTCCAGCTGGCTGCTTACCTTTTTTCTGTTTTGTTTTGTTTTTTAAAATCAGAAACATGTATAAAGGAACTGGATTTTTATTATTTATTTTCTCAAAACGGGTTTTAAAAAGACGAAATATTTTAGAATCACTAAGACGATATCGTTTTGACTTGCTTTCCCTTAACAGATCCAAGTTTCATTTTCAGCATAAATCTGATATTTAATCAAACTTGATACAGGTTGTTTTTTTCTTAAGTTGAATACCGGTGTCCAAAAACGATGTCCACAGATAATGGAAATCAATTTGAACTTAAAAATTGTGTTATTGTTATGAATTACCCAAGATAATTATCCTACGCTATACATTGTGTGTTGGAACTTTGTGCACAATGTGCAATTAACAAAAATCCTAATCATTAAATTCTATTCTAAAGGTTAAAAATGCTATTTATGTAACTTTCATTGCTGGGTTACATAAAGCGTAGCATTTTTGCGCCATATTTAATAACACAAACATCCATAATGAATACAAAATAAACAAAATCTCAAAACTTAAAAAAAAAAAATTAGATGAAAACATTTATGTCCTTAATGTCTTAATCCTCACAATGACTCAATAATGAATGTTCTATTGTAATTTATAATAACCTCTGGGTCTCTTTCCTTTGACACCCTTTTTTAAAAGTCTCCACCAACGAGGGTAAGACTTCAGGTCGTAAGTACAACGTCGCGATAGCTTACGACTCGTCGTAATAATATAAGGTAAAGAGGTTACGATGAGTTGTAAGCTACCGCAACTTTGTACTTCCTCGTATAAGTGAAAAAATATTGAGACGTTATTTTTTCATTAACGCTGTTAGTGTTACTAAAGAACTTTAATCAATATTGTATTCTTTGCTCCGAGGCAATCTGAAAATAAATCTAGCACTTTTCCCTCACTGCAATGCATATGCGGCGTTCCCCTTCTTTTGTCCACATTTTTCTCTGTCTGTCTGTCTGTGTCTCTCTCTCTCTCTCTCTCTCTCTCTCTCTCTCTCTCTCTCTCTCTCTCTCTCTCTCTCTCTCTCTCTCTCTCTCTCTCTCTCGCTCTCTCTCTCCCTTTCAGTCTATCTTTATTTTGTTTTCTCCTCTGTCTCTGTTTATATATATTTATATGTGTGTGTGTGTGTGTGTTTGTGTGTAGAAGTATATATGTATATATCTTTCTCTCACCCTCTCTTTTTTTTTTTTTTTTGTATTGACGTTCGTGCGTTTTTAAAGCCCTTAAAATAATTAAAATGTTATCACTTTTTGAAGTGATTCTTTTGTTTCCATTTTGATATGGGCATTTGGTAGTCATGAATGCGATACATGTGTCATTGTATGTAATTTTTTCACAGTCAAATCCTATCATAAATTTGAGAGATATACTCCGTTTTTTAGTTTACCAAGACCACACAAAGAACAGCCCATAAGGAGTACCAGTGTGGCGATGATATCTCATGTATGTTAATCTCTTATGTTGCATTCTTAATAATCTTTACGTTTTGGAATGTATTTTAAACACTTTTCATTTTCCATTTTCGTCTTTTTATTTATTTCTATTTCTGAACGGAGGTTGATTTTGGAAATTACATTATACATCTAAGAAATGACCCTTATCTAGAATTCAATTTAAAAAGCTTTTACTTATTCTTATATGTAATCACAAGGGAAATAGGGGGTTGAAAATAAAAAGGCATTTGAAAGCAGTGTAAAAGACGGTTTCTGCAACATTCATTTGACTCGTTTTTTTTTTCAATTTCATTTTAATCATTCAATGACAGACTGTAGAATTAAACATCAATACAACCACTGTTGCTTTATAATACAAGCACATAATTATTTCAACATAACCTTAAAATATTCGCCTATAAAAATAACAACAGCAACAAACGGACTTTCAGCATATAAGCTCATGGGATTTTGAAAATGTATTTACAGAATTGTTACTTAATATTTTGTTATAATCAATGATAATACTAACAATACCTTGGAAATAACAACAAAAATAAAATAATGTGGCACAGAGAAGACTGAAAAAGTATACATGAGTGTTAGATACATTAAACACTCTATTAAAAGAAACGTGCAGTTAGCAGTACAGTGTAATGAAGTTTAAATGACTTTCCTTCGCTCAAAAATACAACATTGTAAAAGTAGCAAATGTAAAGGATTATGGTAAGCATGAGGGAAAAGAGCCCAGTTTTCTCTTACAAAGAGAAGACAAAACTTGATAATGGCTCCGCTCCGGTTGTCATTTATCTTGCCGAAAAAAGAAAAAAATAGAATTGTTTTACATATGTGAGACTGCAACATTTTCCACAACCTAGGTCTAAATTAACTTTTCCTTGACAGACGTATCTTGAATTTAAAAAGTGGGATTTTTTTTTCTTGAATTAAGTCGCTCTACTACAGTATTTTATTTGTTTTGTTGGTTCTATTGTTTGTTTCTTTGTGCGTGTGTGCGTGTGTGTGTATGGGGGGAGGGTTATTGTTTAAAATTAAGTATTTTTTCAATGGGAGCATTGAATTCACATGAGTCAATCATCCATTGTTCAACATCAATGAAAAAAAAATGTACAATTGCAAGACTAATTATGATGAATATATACATGATGAATAATGAGAGAGGGAGTCAGCAGGAGTAAGCAAAACTCAGCTTGAATAAGTGATACATGTATGCAACTTGGGAGTCATGAAGAAATTGGTTGAAATGATAGTATTACAAGTCCACTTCACTTGAATTTTTAGTATGAACGATGATCTAAATCCTGTAGTCTCAAAGTACCGTGGTAGACTAAATTCACTGTGTATCAATAATCAATAGTTCTTAATCATAAAACGCTAATATTAAATATTCTTGAGGACAATGGGTTAACCTGTCAATCCTGCATTTAAAAAAAGAATGTTCTTTCCTTCGGTCACACAAATAGAGCTAATTACCTTTTAAGTTTTCATTTCATCTGACTTGGAAGAAAAAGACTAATAATAAACACTAATATTATACAAAGGGTAAGAAAAGAGATATTTAAACAGAAGCAAACTGGAACTGGAATGGCAAAATCCTTTTGTACTAATGCACTGTAAAGTCAGGATAAAGTATCTTTAACTTTAACATAAAAGAAGATGTACAAATTGACTCTGCAGCCTTCAAATTCAAAAGTCTAGCATAAAAGGGACATAAAAGCTAATCGTTTTTTATTTAGTTTTTTTTTGTTTTCGTTTTTTTGTTTTTGTGTATGCATTACCCAGGTCATCAATTAAAACCATACCATGTACTTAAAAAACAATATTCCTAATTCACTCAGATGGCCTATGATCCCAGAGGAGTTTAACTTCTTTAAATAATATCAAGACATTGTGAACATGAACATTACATATAGCATTACTTGAACAAAATTTCCACATTCAATACATACATGTAACATTACTAACAAGTGCACATAATTAAAGTCTGCTACAAGTCTGTCAGTACCTCACTCTTGAGTAGCCCCGTGAAGGATGAAATTTTATGTAAAGATTGCATATTATAGATTCATTTATTCTTTTCATTACACTTTGGGTTTTAATTTCCCTTCTTAAAACTTAAAATTGTTTTAAAAGTCATTTGAGGACATTTAAAAACCTTGACATGTGTTGGTTTAAATTTCTTTTACTTCTAATTAACTTTCTCATTCACAGATACTATTCCTGCTATATTAAATTCAATAATTTTAATTAAATTTAATATTCTTGAAGACAATGGGTTAACCTGTCAATCCTGCATTTAAAAAAAGAATGTTATTTCCTTCAGTCACACAGATAGACCTAATTACCTTTTAAGTTTTCATTTCATCTGACTTGGAAAGTAGCCTTCGCTAGTGTGCTAATTCCTCTTTCAAAGACTAATTGAAAGTGGTACAAATTTATACAAATCAACATTGCGCAATTTCAAATACGAGGAGGGCATTGGTGTGACATCACTGGATTACGTCGAATATTTTTCATTTCAAAATGAAAGGGATTAAAGAGTAAGGAATTTAAAGGGAGCATTCTTATTTAAAACTTGTTTTAATTCAAATGGAGATGAGTTTGAGGGAATTTTTGACACTCACTTCGTAAAAAATTTAAGGTTTTAAAACTGTAAAAACTTTATGAATCTCTTCAGGTGCTGGAATTATAGGAGCAATATAGCGGAAAAAGAAAATCAAATCACAAAAAAATAACCCCTCTATACATCTTGACTGAACTCGGATCTGTCAACTTTTTTTTACTAAAAGGGATAACCGTATACTGACATTGATCCGACTAATAGGGGATGCAATCAGTGTTCAGAAAAACAAATTATTTCAACCAGGGGCATCCCCATTGGTACTCCAAGAACATCAACAAAAAGAAAGAACATGAAGATGAGGTGTAAAGGAAGTTCTACAAGGAAGAGGGAAATTTTACACGGATACATGTATTTCATATAAAAATGTAGTTTTCATGAGATCAAACATGCAGTTTCAAGTAACCCACTTTAT
The DNA here is from genome assembly GCA_003991915.1 of Elysia chlorotica. Classification (NCBI taxonomy): domain Eukaryota; kingdom Metazoa; phylum Mollusca; class Gastropoda; family Plakobranchidae; genus Elysia; species Elysia chlorotica. The sequence goes on along the minus strand of RQTK01001022.1, from coordinate 31,396 downwards.
AATTATGCAAAAGCTTGGTCCCATAAAAATCTTTTGATGGATAAGGGATAAATCAAGAAATTAATTAATCCTATTTCAGATTTTCAATAACATAGACACATCCATGCTTAGATATAGTTTTTTGACATGAGTAATATGCAGATTTCTTATTACCAAATAGAATTGTAACTCTTATTCCATTAACTTTAGGAGCAAACTAAAGTTGCCACTGCCACTGCCAGTTTGATAAATTAACTGCAAAAGACCCAGAGTTAAAGCCTTTTGGTATTACTCTTACACAGTCATACATGTACATGTTACAAGTACATGTATACAATTTATCTTGAATTATTAATTTGATGCACATCTGATACTAGCAAAAACAGAGCAAATGAATCCAGATCTGAGATAATTCAAACTATATTGTAAAATACACACTATGTATCCAAGATGCAATGTTCTGCAAAGTTTAATGTATTCCATGTGATCAATTATTGCAACAAAAAATAACAGCTTCTATCGGTAATACATTGTATTACAAGTATTAAATGCATCTCATTTTAAGCGAATCTTCCACAAAAACAATGAGTAAGTACATTGTAATAGGCTCATTATCATACATTTACCTTTAAAGAGATTCAATTTTTGGCAGAATAAAGAAGTACAGTACTTAATCATAACAATGACCTACATTATAAGTAATCTTACTAAGTTAGTGTTGAGCTCCTACTCCTATTGAAGTGAAAAAAAACACAAAAAAACATGTTACTAACCTTTACATGCACAAGGGAAAGTAAAGTTTAAATTAATTTATTTTTATGATGAAAAATGACTTCAAGCTCTGAAAAAAAAGCAGTTGGTAAAGAATCGGGAACAGAACTAATCTGTGAGTTATTTTCCCTTGATGAAGTCGTTGCTCTACTACTGCTAAAATTAGGAGCTTATCTTCCCAACTCCTCTTACAATCATAATCCAGCTTCCCCATGGTAAGGGGAAAATTTCCCTGCAGCAGAGTTTATGTGGTTGAAATCCATCCATGCTCCGCAGTTAATGCCTTTGCTCTCTGTGCTAGTGTACTTAAATCTAATTTTCCACATCCAAAAGTTGATTGAAACATTTTTACGCAACCAAATTTTAAAAGTTGATATATATTTTGGTTGATGTAACCCTGGTTACATAAAACTCAGTTAAATTTCTGGGTTGTTTTTTTTTAGCAGAAGTCTACTACATGTATTAATATTCTCTGAACCCGTTTCAATACATGTACTACTACTAGTACTATAGCTAGTATTAGTAGTAGTAAAGCTTTACATCTGTTCAGTAAAGTCCTATAGACAGAGAGAGGAAAAGAAGACTGTTGAAGAGTTTCAACTTAGAGAAGGTAAAACCTTTCTCAAGGGCTCTCATGCTTGCAGTAATAGATAGGCCCTTCATGATCTTGAAAAAGTATTTTCAAAGCCAGAGAACTCCAAACCAAAGTACATCGGTACATATAAAGAACTTCTCAACTAAGATTTCCAGCTCCCCATCTCTTGTCACCTATGCTTTTAAAAGAATGCCCATATGAATCAATGCACTGTATAGTGATATACTTCTCAATGCTAGTTAAAAGTCATGTGTTGGACAGCACAATCTAGGTAATTATCTCGGCAAATCATCCATCTTGCTCAAGGCCATCAACCCTTCACTGATCTCCCTTTCCATGGCTTCCACTTACCATTGCATTACTTCACAAAGGTGCCTTAACTTTCAGGTAAGTGAAAAATTGAACACCTATGAATTTTGCATTGGTATATTAGCGGTAACGTAAATGGTCTTACTTATAGAGAACAAAGGATTCTATCATGGGGGATGGTGATTAATAACATTACAATGATTGGCTAAACATTCGACAATAATAATTTGACTATACATAACATTATCTAAATCTACAACAAGGATTTTTCCTGTACATTTTATAAACAATAATTATGCTCAATGGGCTAGAAAATTTCATGTTTGTTTTGGTTTTTTTATCATAAACTTTGATGTATATGTTTAACAGTAAATAAAACACAAAAGTGCTGCAAACATAGGTTTTCATAATAACCGATTTTTATGGAAGGAAACGATTTCATATTTACTTTCAAAGATTAACAATCAACTCGATTTAATTTGTCTTTAAAAAGAATGTTTGCTGAAACATCCAGATCAAACCTGCGAATACTAGTCATAGTGTTATATTAAACGTTTTGGCCGAAAAACAAAGAATATGGTATAAATCCTTTTTTTTTTTTACATAGACTTCTCAGGCAACAAATTTTGACAATTATGCTAATAGTAATACAAAAGTGTATGGGGCCTTAAAGTGATAACAACAGTGCATACCTGATAATCCCACATTAAAGGGACTAGAACTTTCATGTCGAATTAAGATATTATAGTGCTTTCAGAGAGTGCCAAAGCTGCTGGAGTGGCTTAGCAGTGGGTCGAGAGAGTAAATCTACACAATGGTGTTCTTTGGACATCATACAGAATCTTGTACAAAGTCTATTACCTTTTGCAAGGTTATCTTTCAGTCTAATACGGACACAATCACCTATTTTTTGTGTAAAAAAAAAATAGAGTTAATGTCATACTGTGTTAGAAACATGTCGAATTAAAAGAAATGAAGCCCTAAATGGTCAAATTAGTCAAAGACATACAAGAAGCAATAAAAAGAGATTTATTACGAACTTTTTAAGTCTGTCCAATTACGTGAAATTTTGAATTATCAGAATTTGAATTAAAAATGGAGTGCACTGTAATTTTAGAACAATTTTCATCCTTAACTTGCAAAATGAGGTTGGGCTTAAATATAAAGCCCTGCTTTACTGAAGATGTATAAGTGTATGTCCTTATATTACAGCCCACATAAGATAAAGACGTATGAATGTTTACAGATAGTACATGAGTGCTGACCTACATATCTAACCTGCATTTTTACTGTATTTTTTTTTTTATTAACTTGAAGCAATTCAATGGATAGCTAGAAACTTAGCACAATTTATTCTATTTAGAATTTATGCGTCATTGTGAAAGTTGTGTCTCTTTGTTTGGAATATTACCTTGCTATAAAAAAAAATCTATAGCAGGCAGAAGGAACACAATTCTAACAAGAATGTAGTGGTATACAAATTGATACATGCAGCTAAAGATGATACCTTTTTAGTTTTAGGGATTTAATTTTAAATGAAAATTTGTTTCTGAGCTCTTTATAGGTTAATGTTGAATCTGATTCCCACAGTACTCCATAAAGTCAGAGGACTTTATCAGTCTTCCTCACCCAGTGAATGAGCATTTGACAATGCAAATTTTAACATTTATGGGAGATAAGAAAATGTGTGAAATTATAAAAATATGGGGTTATGTAAACTGTAATGAAACATTTGTAAAACAAACAATGTTTTTGTTTTATTTTAATCTCACTATTAACTCAAGTTGAGCTCAGATTCATGTGTCTATGATCACTTCTTTTCAGAACAAAATTCTAGTGTATATTGGCAGCGTTGTTGTTTTTTTATCCCTCGTTCATATTTCAAGATCATTCAGGGCTGAACAATGAGTTAAAATTTGCAATTTACTGTGATTAAAAAAATTAAAACATCTTATCTATCCTTTCGAAAACAGACAAACAAAATAACTGGCTGGTATTTCAAAGGCTAGTTACCTTGATTGAACAACTTTTCCCCTATGCTTAAAGGTACATAATTATGTAAATGACTTTGTATAAAAGTCAATGAACAGCACATTTTTTTGTGATTTAAATTTTAAAACACATGATTAGCACTCTTAACGAATAGTGTAAACAGAGAAATTTTTACCAGAAAGAGAATGTCAATCATGTATAATGTAAGTCTAAATGAAGGCATCAACCAATATGCAAAAGGAGAAATAAAACACCAAAAAAAACATTCCTCCTCAGACTAAGTTGTGGTTATTGTGGAGGTAGCATCACTTCTTCAGCCTATGCTGTTCATGAGTTTCATTTAGAGGCTTTCCTATTTATTGCTAAGAAGTTGAATCTTTTTGAGCTTGTCTCCTCAAACGTTCTGCATTGAGTTCTGCACCTAGAGTTTTCTTTTGTCCGGGTGAAGAGCTGCCAGAAACACCTAATGTAGGAGAAGAGAAGAGCTGTGATCTTGAGAGACTGGAATTGCTTCCCAGAGCCTCATTCATCTTGCAGAAATTGTGAACAGAGTGGATGTGTGCACAACCTCCTGGGTTTAGTAGGAAGGTAGAGCAGGAGCATAGGTAGCGATGTACACAGAACTTACACCTGCTACAGCGCACTTCACACTGACACTCTGTACAGCCTGTATCCATCACAAAGCAAGAGTTGGACTCGGCAGAAGCTTTAATGAACCAAGAATCTCCCGATGCAGAAGTGTAGATATCAAGTCCTTGAGAATAGTGTAAGTGTTTGTTATTCATTGACTTTGCTGCTTTCAACAAGCGCGTTTCACTTGTCTGAATGTAGACTTTAAATTCCAGGAACCGTGACAGTTGCAACAGTTTGTGAAGCAAAAGGTCAGCACGAGAGAAAGATTGACCATCTCCACGCAAGCCTAGATGCTGCAAGGTTTTATCAAAAGACCTTAGGAAAGGGATGAATTTCGAAGAGGGGATTACACGGTGGCATGAAGCCCAAAACTCTAGTTTTGAATCGTTTACATATCTTTCTTTAAAGTAATCCTTGAAGTCTGGATATGGTTCTAAAACTTCCAAAAGTGCAGTCATGTAATATTGACATGCTTCAACACTTGTTATCAATGGTATAACACTTAGATAACTCTTAACTTTGTTACGGTCCTCCACGGAAGATATAAATGAGTTCAAGCGATTAGCCAATACATGATACATTTCCCATACTGGAAACATCCGCTTTGTTGGTTTGCCGAAGTGCAAGCTCCAGGATTTATAAAAGGAAGCTGCTATATCTCCAATAAATATTTCTGTATGCAGAGGGCCAGTGTTCATTCTCAATATTTTGAAGAAGAGTGCCAAGACCAAGCTATCGCTTCTGTTGGTTATAAGCCAGGCAACTGGCACCTCCACCTCACCTTCCACAAAGACAAGCACTGAGTAGAGATGGTATTTGTCATCTTCTCTTCGCCGTGTCAAGTCCACACAGAGACATTTTTTCCCATAATCTTTCATCATTTCCTTTTGAAATGGTGTCTGGATAGCCAGAATAATATCTTCCTTTTGTAAAGTTTTCATCTCTTTGCCTTGATTTTTATACATGATAATAGGATTCACATTTTCTGGCAAATACCCAATGAAATCCTTCACATGCGACTTCAAGCTGAGATTGTCATCTTTGTCTCTTTCAATGGCTTCATTGAAGAAGATGTCTTGATAGCATGAAATCATCTCTTCATTTAATGATTCTAGACTTTTTCGTGCTTGAGGTGCAAACAGACTAGCCACCTGTTGTACAAGATCTTCTTTTTTTGTCCCGGTTTCGACAGCCTCAAGAATGTAATCATCCAATTTTGCATTAGAGCTTGCTTGAGACATTTTTCTTTTGAAAGGCGTGCTGACGTTGCTGAAACCATTTGTCTCCTCATGAATTTTTCTTTTCATGCTTTGCTTCCCTTTGTCAGCAGAAGTTGGGATGGCAAAAGCATCATATCCCTTCTTTAAACTTATCCTGGACATATCTATATGATTGTTTGAAAGCCAGTAGAGAACAACATGACGCAAGTATGTTGAGTACAGCGTTGGGTCTGTGAGGTAGACATGGGCCTGCTGAGATTTCAACAGCAGCTCAAACAGGTTCTTATCTAGAGCTGCTATGGCTATGCACACCATGGTGATAATCCCACAGACATCTGAGCAAGTTTGCAGTGGGTAATTTGTGCAACTATCCACACAAACATGTTGTTCGTGATTAGGTTTATGAGCGAGTCTTAAAGTGATCTGTTTCTCATCTGTTAGACCCAGATATGATGTGTAGCGGATAACAATTGGCAGGAACTTGCTGGGCTGTGGCCATCCTAAAGTGTCACAGTAAGTCAGCACACCAGAGTGGATGTCAACAACTGCCATGGACCAGTGATCACCGGGGACCTGTTGTTCAGAAACAGAGCAAACTTCCATTAAGATCCTTCTTTAAAAGTATACAATTATTTACATTTTTTTATTAAAAAGCATATCTTCAGTAAATATGAAAATAAATATTCAGTGAAAATGAATACAGCTTTACTTTTTATGATTCACGGAGCATTCTTATAGAGTAAGAATATCAAAGTTATTCATTCGTATGACCACATAAAAGTGGAATCCGCTGAAAATAAACCTCTGAAGGATAGCCTAAAGGTATATATATATATATATTCCATGATTATAATACAAAGTGACTGTAGTATTGGTGCTTGGAAATGTTTGGAAAGCTATAGTTTATCTTAAGCAAGGTTCACCTAAGGCATATTTCAGTATATGTAAATCTCAAGTTAAATTCCTATGTTCTACAAGTTGCCCAAAGAGAATACTTTTGTGTGTGAGGTGTGTTGCAATTTGCATAGCCTTTAATGCTTATCATACAAAAATCCATTTAAAAATATCACATTTATATGTTAAGATTTGAAGATGTTAGGCTGAGAGTATATAATAATAAATATGCAATAAGCGTTCTCTACTCAAACAGTTCTAGATATGTTATTATAAGACATTCATATCATTTATATCATTTATATTATATTAAAGATAAAAACCTAGTGGCAGAGAATAAAATAATACTTTTAGTGATGTGAACTGTTCAAAATCAACATATTTTTTTCCATTGGAAGTAGTCATTTTTTATTGGATGAAATAGAGGGCACACAAAATGTCAAAAATAAGTTTTGAAAAAATAGTAAGTATATGAAATATTATATTGCTGTTTCAGTATATAGATAGATTGTTGTTGTTTTTTATTTCATAGACTCAAGGTTCTAGAATTTGTTAGATAATGACCTATTGATTCCACAAGACCTGAGTCTGAGAAAGTATCAATGAGACCAGTTGAGTTGCATTGGTTTAACGTCTAAAATCGGGACTATATTGGCTATACTGTGAACAGACACCAAGACTGATATCTAAAAATTTTTAAACTTATGAGACAGGTTGGGGAGACCTGGACTCCTGCTTAAGCCGGTCTCATTATACTAACACCGCCCAAACCAGTTACGGGGGACGTATGACCTATTGTGGGATTTAAACTGCAGACCGCCGGATCTGGTGACCAACGCTCTACCATTTGAGCCAGTTTACCCACCTAATTAAGACCAGAAGATTTTTTCTAGAACTAAATCTTGATTAGACACCTCCTATCTGATGCCTATGAATAGCTAGCAATAAGACATAGATTCTTGCCAAATATTATTGTTGCATTCTGTCATAAGGCAATGAACACAAGACAAACAATAGGCCTTAAATTAAAAAAAAATTACAAATAAAAGTAGCAATAGCCTTAATCTATAGGCCAAAAATTTAATTTTCTGATACTATAAAATATACCTTGTCAGTTCCAAGAAACACAAGCCCATTGTCATGCCGACCCACGCTGAGTACGAAGACAATCTGCTTGATTTGAGAGCTTGTTTTGTTGAGAAGAAGCTTTTCAATACTGGCCTCCCGGATGGTGGGATCAAACACATAAAATCTAGTGTGCTTTTGTTGATTATTGATGCAGCGTGACAGCCAGTAGAAGTGTGATGTTACCAGCCAACCCTGTCTGCCTTCACAGGATACACAAGCTAATTCCTTTGGAGTCATGCCTAGTATTTCATGAAAGAAAGAAAAGAAAATATATTTTATAACATAAAACTCAGCTTTATATCTTGCATCTATAACGCTATATTTTAAAACTTTAGTTCCATTTCTTTTGGAAAAAAACAACAAAACAAAACAAAAACAACAACATGCTATTGATTTAGCTTATTGATGTCTTATTTTTGAGTGGTTATAACCTGACATTGATAAGTTATAAATAAATAAAACCTAAGCAAAATACCCTAAAACATTTTACTTATCAAGTGTCTTTATTTCAACATTGAACCTTAATCGTTAACAATGGTATTAAAACTAAGTGATTACTGATTTAGATCAATTGCATTTAACAATAGCGTCATTTCCTATTTCACTTTGTTTAATTTATTTAACTTATGTTTTAAATCTTTCCAAGTGAAATTAAAGTTTTTAAAACTTCTATAATTACCATATAAAAAGTATGAATTAAAAATATTGCTTCTTCAGTTTATAAAAAGACATGTTAGATTATTTACATTGTATCTGTAAACCTTCTCTAATAACAATATTCATGGTTATTTCCAAAGAACTTTTAAGAAATATATTACCATAACCAGGAACCATTCGATCATGTGGTGTGTTCCAAATAAGGTCCTGGAATTTTTCCACGCATTCCTCTGGGATTGAGCTGTCCTCCACCTCGTCTGGTGAACAGAATAGCTGCTTGAACCAGGCTGCCTCGTGGGAGCAAGTCGTTGGCTTAAGCTCAGCTCTTGTTGGTCCTGGTGCATCATCTCCAGGCTCTGGCAGATTTGTATCATATTAATCAGCTTCGTATGTATTGGCACAAATAATGTTTTAAACACTAAGTCACGCACATCAAACATTTATTTTTCAGTTTTTGTGGCATACTGTTGTCCTAAGCTATATAAAATTTATTGATTTTCTTTTTTTTTTTTTTTAATATATGATCAAGAACATTAAATTATCCTTTCAATTTTCAAAACAGAAAAGAAAACAAATTAAAAAACAAAAACAAAAACGGAAAAAAATCAGATGATAATATTTTAATATAAATAAGATTACTAATCATCATCATGGCTTGTTGGTATTGTCTGATGCAGCCTCATGTACAAACTGCTAGAAGAGCTCTCTGTCTTGAGCAATTTTTCCTGCCTCACTGGGCCTCCTTTGTAGCCAGTCGCAGATGTCGTTCATCCACCTTCTTGTAGGTCTGTTTTGTTTTTGCCTTGCCCCTAGCTTTACTTCAAAGATATATGTCTTTCCAAACTGTCACGTCTTTTTGGATCCCCAAGGTGTTTCAGTTTTCTTTCTTTGATGGAACGCCAAAATCCAATTTGGTTTAATCTTAAGTTCTTTATTTTCAGTATGTCGTTATTTCACCTGTAAACTGTATGGAACTCTTTTAAAGCATTTTTCCGCAGCATTTTAATTCAGATGAATGCAGTTTTTATTCATTGTTATTGTAATTGTCCAACCTTCACATCCATATGCGGTAATGGGGAATATACAAGATCTTATTATTTTCAGTTTTGTCTGTTTCTTCCCTTCCAGAGTTTCTCAAATCTTTTCATTTGTGCCAGCGCTGTTGAATATTCTTCCGCTGAGCATTTGCCGTCCCTGTCAATCCTAGAACCTAGGTATACAAAGAGGTCTACATGCTCCACCTTTACACTGTTTACTAACACATCTGCAACAGAGCTGCACCTGCCGATGTTGACAATTTTAGTTTTTAGTTTTCTTAACATTCAGCAGCAGTGCTTTTTTTTTTCACTGCCCTCTTTAACTGTTTTGACAGCCTGTCGGGTCCCCCAGGAGTTGTGGAGAGCAATGCAGTGTCACCAGTGTACCTCAGATCCCTTAGTTTAAGTCCTTGGATGCAAGACTCATTTATTACTACTATCAAATTAAAAAAGAAATTCTTTTACAATAAAGGACACTAATGCACTTGTGAATATTTAAAAAGGTGTGATCCTTACCTCCATCTGATACTAAATCCACTACATCTGCCATCTTGAATAGAGGCTGGTGATGAAGGCACACCTATAAAGAAACACATGATTATTAACAGTATCATCAATCTTACATACAGATTTCCTCTTTTCCTATGTCATTCTGTATTGATCTTACATTTTATTATTTTGACTCCAAAATATAAGTGAATTCTGAATACTTTTTCCAATCATCAAGTTCAAATGTACATGCACTTTAATGAAATGATGTTGTGTAAAGGATGTACTCAAATTTGAATCGCACTACACATTGGAAACCTTACAAAGCCAAGTCTGATTTATAATTCAAAATTCTCATTTTACCGAATTTCGCAAACGTAACTTTATTTTCTTCTTTTTGGCTCAACTAAAATCAGACTCAATTCGAAGTTTTTCTGGTTTGTTTCTCTTAATTTAAAGCCCACAGCAACAATAGGCATTACAAAGTACTATCTATATAGCAGAATTCAATGCTTATATGCGCAAGACATGCCTTTAAAAGAAATGTGGTTGAAAGGAGATTGCTATTAGAAAGAATTTCGCAGTTATTCAAAAATATTAAGTAACTGTCCACTATTTGTTGTGCAGGTATACATCCCTTTCTGTAATTTGAAGTTTGGGTCAATTCCCAAGCAATTCAAATTATGAGGTTTCCACAATATTTTCCAAAGCCTCAAGAAGTAATTATTGTACAGGATCTACTACAAACTTAGCTCAGTATGCCCTTATTAAAAAGAAGAGGCATCATGAAAGAAAAGGGGGCTTTTAAAGGGGGGGGTGCTGTAAGGTAAAAATACAAAGTTGAAGGGGAAAAGAAGTTTTTTAAAATAACTTATTATAAAATATAATGGACTTTGTTTAAATATTAATTTACTTACCACCTCTGACCCTGTTTCTATTTTTCCCCCTTTTTGTGTCTTTTTCACACCACTGGATGCTTGGCACTAGAGAGGGTCTGAAGGAGAATGAAATGCCATGAATGGGTATTATTCGGAATACAATTTTTAGCTGTTTAGTAAGAGACAAAAATTACTAGCCTTTGATGAGAGAAAGCCAGAGTGTCATTGAGATTGAGAGAAGTAAATGAAACAAAGAAAAGCCGAGTAAGCACAAATTAGTAGAGAATGAAAGACACAGAAACTGAGAAAGCGAATAACTGGGTAAGAGACTTTAAAAATAGAGGTAAAGAGGGAAATAGAGAGATCCTTGGAACTTGGAAGAGAAGAATTTTAAAAAAGAATGTGAGCTGCAGTTTCTATTGTAAACTAAAGAAAGAAACCCATGTAGAATGATGGAAGTAAAAACTGTATGTGTATACAGATGTGGAGATGCAGGTAAATGTATTGGGTCAAATTCTGGACCTTACGCTCAGTCAGGGCATCAGGGTTAATTTCAACCAGAGATACCCGGTCTGTTTGACAAATTTTTATCTGGCAATAAAAATGGAGATTTTGGAGGTTTTTGGCTTCTTTTTTTTTTTTAATGGACAGTGAAGACAAGGGATCGACCACTATCATGGTCAAAAGCAATTTAGCTGAGCACTCAGGCAGTGGGCTACTCACCACTTGATGTTAAACTGAGTTAGACCGCTCATAGGCCTGTGAAAGTCTATCTAGTCTAGATTATTTAATCTAGATTCTAAAGATATATTGGAAAAAAAACAAAAGATTGGTCGATTTTTGATTTTTTCGTTTGATTTGTTTATAGACCCTAGATCTTGAAATCTAGGGTGCAGACGCACAAACGGAGTTGACCATTTTGAATCGGGTGGATTTAAAACATTTTTATAGAAATAACATTTCTTGCAGTTCTCAAGGATCATTGGAGTCGTGAGAAGGCTGAGCAAACCGTATGAGGGCTCGAGATTCTATATTCATTTAATTTACCTGGTGATCTACAAATGATCTATAGAACTTAAATGGTCTTTCCCTCAAATATAATTCAATTAATATAAAAAGAAGTAGAAAGAAAACGGGGGCGTACTTGTGATTTATTCAAGATCAAGAACGTTGAAATTGCGATTTCTAAAGGAATGAACAGAAGTCCTCGCACCAAAAAAATCAACTTATCTTTATTATTTCTCAAGAGTAGCTTCCCCTAACAAATAGAGAAGTGCCTATTATGTCACACAGTGTATCGTGGAAAAAGTACCGCACCGACCAGGAGAAGCTTAATCCAAAAGGTAGAGCGCGCGGCTTGTTATGATAAAGTTTCCTACTGATGTGGGCAGCATATAACCTGTCTGTTTGTGTGGTGAGAGGGAAGGGACTCAAGGGAGAAAGCTCATTGAAAGGGCGAAACAGCTTCTATTGTCAGGAAAAGGAGATGACGAGAGGAAAATTTTTACAGAAAGAATTGCAAGATCTAAACTAACCAAAAAGTTTAAAAAAAAGAAACTCAAAGAGTTTCCCAACCTTAAACGAGATAATTCCAGGTTGCCATCACCAACATATTTTTAGACTGTCCGTAATCGAACACCTTTTCCGCAACATACAAATTTTATTCGGTGAAAAGGGAAAAAAATTATGCGTAAATGCCACCCTTGTTACCATAAAATTTTAACTCTACGTGGGGGGAAAACACGTTTTATTGCGAATTTATAAAATAACAAAAATAATAGACTTTAAAAAAAAGTCCTACAGCTGCAATAGGCCTACACGTAGGCTATGCCGGACAAACACTCTGAGCCCCCCCCCCCCCCCCCCCCCCCCCCTTAAAAAAAAATAAAATAAAAAGCATTGTAGTATCATGTTTCTCCCTCTCCCGCCCTCTCTCTCCCTCCCTCCCTCTCTTTCTCTCTCTCTCTCTCTCTCTCTCTTTCTCTCTCTCTCTCTTTTTTTTTTTTTAGGAGTAGGCCTTATTCCATTATCTCGGTTCATTATTCCAAACCGTCATTTATTTCTGTTTGTATTAGAAATCTTTGTTAAGCTTTAAAGATGGCCATCACTGCCAAACGCTAACCTTGCGTATCCACTTCACGCCCTCAGGTGGTTTCACGTTCTTGAAATCAAGTTTTAAACAAACGCAGCCAGCGTCTAGAAACCGTCTATAGAAAGATAATACGTAACACACGCGCACACGCACACAAACACACACACACACACACACATTAAATAAGTTGAATCAGATACTGAAAGGTAAACATGACCTCGGTGCTTGAAAGAAGCCAGGCTTCGGCACGAGAATGGTCGGTTGACTCGGCTCTGACTCTGAGCAAATCGACCGTATAATTGTATTGTTTTTAAATGATTTAGATCGAATTGTCATTTAAAATTTGAAGCTGTGTGTCCCAACTCTGGATCAATATTCTGAAGAGAAGGCTTAGCCTATCTACACAACTTAGCCGATTGCGAAATAAGAGTTGTAATTTCTTTTAAATTCTTTTAAATTAGAACTACTATTGTTGAGTACACATAGGTCAAGTGCTCAATTCAGCCGCCAGGACTTTTTCATTCCAACATCATTCTATCATATAAAACTTTTGTTGTTGCTGTTGTTTAAATAATTATGTTAAAACCTAAAGACTATAAAGGAAAGTGAGAGAGACAGGCACACACAGTTGGAATGAAAAAGTCCTGGCGGCTGAATTGAGCACTTGACCTATGTGTACTCAACAATAGTAGTTCTAATTTAAAAGAATTTAAAAGAAATTACAACTCTTATTTCGCAATCGGCTAAGTTGTGTAGATAGGCTAAGCCTTCTCTTCAGAATATTGATCCAGAGTTGGGACACACAGCTTCAAATTTTAAATGGCAATTCGATCTAAATCATTTAAAAACAATACAATTATACGGTCGATTTGCTCAGAGTCAGAGCCGAGTCAACCGACCATTCTCGTGCCGAAGCCTGGCTTCTTTCAAGCACCGAGGTCATGTTTACCTTTCAGTATCTGATTCAACTTATTTAATGTGTGTGTGTGTGTGTGTGTTTGTGTGCGTGTGCGCGTGTGTTACGTATTATCTTTCTAATAGACGGTTTTTAGACGTGGGCCGCGTGTGTTTAAAACTTGATTTCAAGAACGTGAAACCATCTGAGGGCGTGAAATGGATACGCAAGGTTAGCATCTTAAAGTGATGGCCTTATTTAAAGCTTAACAAAGATTTCTAATACAAACAGAAATAAATGACGGTTTGGAATAATGAACCGAGATAATGGAATAAGGCCTACTCCTAAAAAAAAAAAAAGAGAGAGAGACAGAAAGAGAGAGAGAGAGAGAGAGAGAGAGAGAGAGAGGGAAAGAGAGAGAGAGAGAGAGAAGGAGAGAGAGAGAGAGAGAGAGAGAGAGAGAG
>RQTK01001022.1:0-17117 GCA_003991915.1 Elysia chlorotica | reverse complement strand
TTTTATTTTTTATTATTTTATTGTTATTATTTTTGTTATTATAATTATCATTATCATCGTTATTGAGTGCTAACTGCTATTATTTTAATATATTTTTTTACAATTAAAAAAAAAAAGTATTGTCCATTACGCAACAACCAAGTTTTACCTTTCAATTTTTAAAGCAGGACTACAATATTACAGTTTCTATTCTAGGGTGTGGAATAAGCAACAACACTATGTTGTTAATCTACATTAAACTAGGAGAGTTAAAACAAGACGATACAAGTAATGTAAAAGCCTAAAATATGTGAAAATAAGAAGAATATGTAAGTGAAATGCATAAAAACTTGAAAATGAAAGAGAAAATCATCATTTGCAGTATTTCTGTTGTTTCTTTATTGTAAAGTAATATTGATATAAAAGAGAGGATATACATGAGAAAAATATATGAGAAAAGAATTGCGTTATAAGAAACAGCCTTTTTAACAAAGTTGATTTAAGAAATAAACGTTTAGTCCAAATTGTGTTGTAATATTGGGATTAATTTCATGTTGTAAACTCAAAACCTGTAAATGAGTATGGAAAAGTAAATGGTCAACAGTAGCACATTAAAAAAAGAAAGTTCACACTTTTAAAAAATAATGAAAAATTTACAACAACAATGAAAAAAATTAACTTATTCATTTATAGCTCCAAGAAAATTGGTAACTATTACATGCACAAAGCCACAATCTAAACTCAAGATAATACAAAATTAATTACAAGGATTATTATAAAATTCAATTTAGCAATTAAGTTCCAATAAAATTTCAAAGAGGTAGGGAGTATCAACTGCATATACACTAATTAAGTGTACAAAGAATACTCAGTTGTGACAATATCAAAATTGAAGTAGCACTCAAATAAAAAAAAAAAACTACACTGTAGAGAGATTAGGTAAAAGGTTTTAAAGAATTTCAACTGCTTTAACCCAAAACCATAATACAATCAGGAGTTAAAAATTAACATGAAAATTGTAAAACACTTTTCACATTTAATCTTCAGAATAGATTCAGACTTAACCATCAAGAAAGGTGTTAACACTTTTGTGCATTAGATTTGTTTCTCCGTTTCTGAGTATAATTTTACTATATCAAAAGTAATTTAGTTCGCATGGGGAGTGTGAAAATTAAATCAGAAGTGCTGAAATGTTTTGAACTTGTTCAAAATTGTTGTTTCATACTTGCATTGTTCAGACAAAACATTTAATGAACTGATGTAAGGTGTTAAAAACAGGTCTGATACAAAAACAATTTGAACAAATTCTGTACAGTAGATGTATGATTGAAAAATTATTATTTTATTTAAAAAAAGATTATACATAATATATATAAATATAATAAAAATTATTGATCTTTACTTACATATTAATGTTTCTTAAAAAATATAAGTGGATCAGTTCCGTTTTGTTTGTCCTTTTGGGGTTGTAAATACCTATAATGATTCCTTGTGGCTTTTGAATGTAATATTTCATTGTGTCAACATTATATGATTATTCTTCTTTTGTACATGTGATAATGGAAATTGTTAAGCGTATTGAGCATGATTGTTTGTGGGAGTGCTCTATACAAATTTAATTTATTATTATTTTGTTTAGTAAAACAAACGAATTAGACTTTTAAAAATTCACCATATAAAGTGGATTGCTTTTTTTTTATTATACATATAAATAATCCACTGTTTATGGTGAATTAAGCAAAATCCACATTCTCTTTATGTAAGAAACTGAGAGATAAAAATGTACAACTCATTAGAAAACAAAAAATGTTTCAGATTTCCAGGAAGAATAGTTAATAAAAAAAAGGATATAATTGTATTCATACAACCCTAATTTGATAGCTCCCTCCATTCCCACCCCTCTTTCATCACCATAACCATTACCAATTTTATTATTATCCATTTATAGTAGTTGAATCAAAATGTATAAAATAATTCATTCAAATATTATGACCAGAGACAGCATTATTTAGTAACATGTACAATATTCAACAAACTCTATATGAGTAAAAGTTAATAATTGCATCGTTAAAATTAATTCAACATAATGCATAGTTAACCTTGTAACAAAGATGCATAAATATTTTGTTAAGATTTTATATTTAAAAATAAGTAACTAACACTCCATAATACACATTATTTTTTTCACTTAATAAATCAAAACAAAAATATGTGCAGTATAACTTTCAACGTGATGGAGGCGCTGAAGGCAACAAGGGATCGAGTGGTGTGGAAGGACATGATTGCAACTGCTATGAAGACGGCACATGATGATGATGATAATGATAGTTTTCAACATCATGAGAACATTATGACAAGGGTTATTATAATTATACCAAAAGGTGGAATACTTATGAAATTGCATTGTATCATGTTTGAGCTGGACTAGTCTAAGTCTACAATTCTAATCTACAGAGATATCAGACACATCAAATGCTATATCTGAAACCATGCAGCTTTAAGAAACTGCGGAACGGGAGACCGAAATACCCCAGCACTGTCTTGAAGAAAATCAATCAGTAAGGTGGACAAGCAGCAATAAGTGAATAATTTTCATCATCTTGCCAAGGGTATACCCTTACTCACTCCTATAATTCCCAAGGCCTGTAGCCCATTCCATTCAGGAGAATTTAGCCTCCGATCTTCTCCCCTATACGTTTACTAAATATTATATACAATGCACTTATTGAAATATTATGCATCCAATTTCATAATTTTAGCTCAAGATTGTACCAAATAATCCATCTGATCATTTTATCGAGATCTGACGATAAATTAAGTATTATTGACAAATGAATTGCATCCTATTTATTTGATCTTAGACACACACACAATCAGGTAATGAGGGTGAGATACAAGTATAAAAAGGCCATTTTTGCCATTAAAACGCATTGGAGGTTAGTTTTTCAGAATTCCAGGATAAAAAACTTAAACCACAAAAAAAAAGAACTAATAAACACAATAAAGCTTTAAATACTTTTTCAAAGTGACCATCGTATTAAATTTAACACATTCTTTGTATAATTCAATAACACCAACTATGACTAAATATCTAGAATTTTTTATGATTTAGAAGTTCCTAGCTGTATTAAGTCATGTGATGGTTTTCATCATAAAGTAGAATCTTATCTGACAAATCTCTGAATATTCTAGGTAAAAGGTTTCCTGTATGATTGAGAAACCCTGGTTCAATTGAGGAGTAAAAGTCTAAGGGTTCTTCAAAATAATAACATCTGACCAGTTGAGGAAGAAAAGACTCAAAGAGCCTTGACAGTAATGAACACATAGAATTTTTAAGTAAAAAAATGAGTCACTAATATACAAAATACAACCGAAACCACCAATATTGCAGTTGCACCATATGGGAAATGACATGAAAGAGTAACAATATTGATTTGAACATAGCAGAATTGTCTTCAAAATTGTTTTCCCTCAAATACAGTTATAATACCAGGTGTCTTTTGCTGGGACTGGGAGACAACGTGTTATGAGCATTTATAAGATTTAGATGTAAACAAACAAAAAAACGGGTTTTCCCATAATGACATTTACTATTGCAACAGCCAGTTTCGCCATTCAATGATAACATAATTGTCACAATACATGACTACATGGGGTCATTTCATTAAAACTTTTAGATTTGTAGTTTGTCATACAAATGGAATTTGAATTCCACCAGAGATGTATAATAGCATGTAAAATGCATTTCCCCCAAAAATGGTGTATTGGCAAGAAAACATGTAAATATTAGGTAAAAATAATCACTGAAAATATGTATTGTTTAGATACATAATAAATCCATGTAAAGCATGTGCAGAGAAATATAGAATAAAATACTGCTAAAATATGCAGAATAAAATACAAAAAGTAGAAGAAGGCAAGAGGTCTTAATGAATCGTCAAGGAAAGAGGCTTATTTCCTTTTTTTTGTTGTTATTTCCCTGCAAAAGTAACAGGAAAAAAAGTATAATTATAGAACATTAAGGGGCCAGGGTTGGGAAAGTGCAATAAACTAAAAATCCAGCTTCTGAGGTATAGACATCAGAATAAAAGAAACAGATCAAATTTTTTTTTAATGTTGCATTTTTTAAATAGATTCATGATCATCACATTTCTATGTTTTAAAAGAAATTTTAAAAATTTGATAATTGTATTATGGTCTATGAACATGAACATTTAAACTTTACCAATTCGTGTAGAAACAAAAAAAACAAACCTGAATTGAATAAATTCTCACTGGAACAGTTTTTTAATACAATATAATATTAAAAAAAATAAAAGGAAATATGTGATGCAAGCATTTTTTTTTTTTAATAAATATTGCGTCACTGTCAGTCTCCTTCATTTGTGAATCTACAAAGATTTTTAAAAAAGTAGGATCAAACTTTATAAAAATTGTTATGAAATAAAAAGCCAATTAGCAAAATATATTGCTTTGTCACTCTTCACCCTACTATACACTAGATAAGTGTAAAGCATGTTTTAAAAAAGCTGCACACAATTTTTTTTCTACTTAAATTATATATTAGTAAACAACAAAAGGTATGTAGATGTCTTGAATGTTTAACAGTGATGCCCTTTTAAGAAGAAGTAAAAAACGCCATTAAAGAAAAAAAAACCAACAGAACATACAAAAAGAATGTCCTCCTAAAGGTTCACATGTGAAACTAATAGCAACATTTTTATTCCCCTTAACATTGACATTCATTTTGCCTGCTGGTGCTTTCTTTACGAACAAAAAAAAAAGAAGAAGATATGAAACTTTGCGCAATCAATCACTATCTTCTTTACCAATAACAATGAATAATTTTATCTAAAAGAATTTTTTAACCTGTTATTTAAATCATCTATAGAGTGCATATCACTGGCTTTACAAAAACACTGAATTATTGTGTAAACAAACATTCAAGGAAATTTGGTTTTATTTCAACTATGTTTACAGTTTTGGCATCTAATTTTTGCAACATGTTTTGTCCTTTATTATTAAAGCTACATTTTTCTTTTAAAAAATGGCAATATATATCAGGATAAATTAGCCTTATACAATGTCTTGTAAGTTCTTGCTTCAAAAAGATAGATCTGTATAAAAAAAATTTAAAAATATTCAAAAGAATTATACATAGGCATTTATTTCCTGAAATCATTTACATACTGCAACAGTTACCAAACTAATTATTCTGAGCAGATCAATAGCTTGAGAGGAAAAAGTTTTAGATTCAAAGTATCTACAATTTGTGAAGCTATTTCATAACAAGACAAACATCTATCCCAGCCAATTATGGCATGAATTTCTATTTTGCATATTACACAAGCAGAGGAAGAGGTAGCCCAATAACTGTCCCAGTGACACTTAACAATGACCTTATAAAGACTTAAGATAAAAACATTAGCTACCCACAATAACAAATTTGGACAAGCTATATATACTTTGGTACTGTACTGATTGATTTCAAATAAAGAAAACAGTCAATATCGCCATATCTGGTGAAGGCCTTTAGTCAAGTCAAGTTAGGGTAATGTCCCAAGCAGCAGCAAAGACTGTGCGCGATAATGTTGTTTTCCAGGATTTATTGATATTATTTCTTTAAAAGTTAAGTGATTACTTTCAATCTATTTTTTGAAAAGTTATATGAAAAGCTTTCATACCTATGATTTTAAAAAAATATAGAAAGAACTATGTGCAAGTATATAAGGGATCAGGAGATTGCCACAAAAAGAGAGTGGTTCACCCAAAGCAGTAACTGAATACATCACTGCTGGTTATATATAGGCAGTGCACAGGTTGGGGACTGCCTGTCGTCATATTAGTGATAAACTTACCAGTGAGTGTGAGAAGGGAGAACTGCCAGGTCCTTCGATAGAAATATGAGTTTTAAATTGGAATTGTAATGTTCATCTTATTCTTTGCATCCTGATAATAATAATAATGAATATTTGTTTTTTTATAAGAGATCAGGGCCCAGCTTTTTAACTTAAACAAATCATGATTTTACTATTCCTGTCATTGTTATAATAACAGCAAAGAAGATAAATATAGACCCCTTATTGACATCTTTTTTTTTTCTAATTTATAAACATGAAAAGATACATTCTATATATTCTTTGAGCTGAGAGTATAAGTTTTCTTAGAAACTTTGCAAAAGATTAAGAACCTGAACTTATAAATTTTCAAAGAACATTCATTTTGCCATACATGAAAAAGAAAGATCAATTTAATGTTGCGCCAAATGTTTAGCAAATGTATAAAATTTAACAGGGTATAAGCTTAAATGACAAGAACAAGACTAGCTTAAAAATATTTTTAAATCACAGATTCATTTAAACCAGTTTAAAATTGAAAATAACAATAACAATAGCTTTTCACCTGGAGATTCTTATCCCTTATCCCATGTCTTGAGAGTAAAGCATCGAGACAAACAATGCTGATAAAGATTAATGATTAATTTAGGGACATTTTCAATGAGGCCCTACCTCTATAGCCATTCTTCTTTGAAACTTATGAATGCAATTGTTAAACTCCGCCCTTGCTGTGTTTCAGAAATTGAAACCCACTGACAACATCCCACGAACAAACAGAAAAGATATTGAGCCTCCTCCATAAAACATGTTACTACAGAGGCACAGTGATCTAGCTGCCATATCTCAGCATGAATTAGAGAACACAACATATAATGCGAACAATTTTTGTAAACAATAAGTATCCAATTTTTAGTCAGTTAAGCAAGATATGTAAAATGGTATCAAATACCTGTAAATTGAGACATGGGGTATTATTTTATAAACAGAATTGATTTAAATGCTTCAAAGTCAAAAGGATAATCGAAAAACCATTATTTCTGGATCAAACTTTCTGGAAAATGCTGTTGCTGAAAACTTTGTGATTCTGCTATGCTTTTTGTTGTCCACAAAATCAGACGACTTTGAATACAAATGTTTTCATTCCTAAGGTTTTGAAGAGTTGCGACTACAGGTGTCAAATTCCTCAGTCCAACTTGGATGCTATTTTAAGGGGGGAGCTACCTGTGGTCCACAGTATTTATTAATGAAACAGCATTCTTTTCAATCAGTTTTCATTGAAGTTTAGAACAGACGTGAGTACATAAAAGAATTGCCCATTTCATAACTATAACTTTTCAAATTTGTGGGACTGATAGGTTTAGACAAATAGGCTGCGCACTTCTATAACTTACGAAATTGGCGGTGTGAAAGACAGGTATAATTTAGAAATTTTGATCACCCCCATTCATATTTGTCCACATTCGGTTTTAAATAAGTTAGACACAAAAGAATTAAGGGAGATAATTGATATGAACTAACAGTGTAGTACACAAACTATTCTTATCCAATGCACCCATTTAATTATGTGTTACAATTACTTAGCTAGTTTAAATGCATCTCAAGCATGTTAAATTAGGCTTAACTATCACTTTTCTTTTATCTCTGGTTTTCTTTAACTCTTCGACCAAAACTGTATTGCTTCAAGTTGATATTCATTGTTTGCCCATTGGCTCAGGCATAGCACTTGGTGTGCGCCCCCAGTTGTAATATGTGTATGAGGGAGCAAATGAGAGGTCCCCGTGAGTGTATTCATCATCCGTGTCTTTGATACTGACTCGACCAGTAATGGACTCATTGTAAGAAGGCGGAGCTGTTTATAAAGAAAAGGAAGAAGAAATTCAAACTTGTTAAGGTTAGTAAAAAAAAAATTTCATGAAGCTCTTATAAATCTACTTCCTATTTAACCTTTATAAAAATACATCTTGAAACTTCAAATTATTTTGATAACAATATAAAGACAAAATAAAGATTAGAGTGATTAGGCATTGGAAGTGAGGAAGTATGTAATGTAATAAAGCAAAAGGAAAAGACAAACAAAACTGAGAATGGCTTTTTTCAAAAGAACAAAAAGTAAGAAACAGTTTTTCTTATGAAACCAGCTACGTTTTATCTGAGGGAAAAATTCACATTTTTACGTAGAACATTTTCAATTGAAAAGATGCATGAAATTATCATAGCACTCCGTGAAGAAAATGTATATTTTTCAGGGCATTTCATTATCAATTAACTGGCTTTTAATTTTCTTGAAATTTATTAGATATAGTTTTAATGTAATTAATAAGTGTAGACAAAATTGTATATATATAAAGAGATTAGGTTTTAAACCATAACCTTCAGATAATTAAATTGAAAATTTTTTTAATAGAAAAAAAAACAACAACAAAAATATACATACGCATATTAGGGGGATATTGAGCTATGCCTGAATCTGGGGAAGGAACAGTGGGCCAAGATGAAACACCATCAAATCCAACAGGAGCCATGGGTGGTCGTTGCTGCACTACAGACATCAAAGGAATGGTGCCGATAACCACATCAAGAGGAATTTTCAAATCTATAGCTGGTCCAGCCGGATCCACAGACAGCTGTAAGAGATCAACATACATCGAGGAACATGGACAAACATTTGAGTCTTAATGTTACTATAATAACATCTATATCTTTTGATAGTGAGAGAAAAGTTGTAGGCCTATCTTCTAATAGTTCCAACATTCTAGAGAGATCGTTGATTCTTTATACAACCTCAGTTTGTGTCTTTCTACCCTCCCCCTCTCCCCTCTCTAAGACACATACTCACACATTTTATTTCTATTTCAGACTTTTCTTGCTTTTTAATCATCCACTTTTCCAAGCATTCTTTTTCTTAATCATGCACTTTTCCAAGCATTCTTTTTCTTAATCATCCACTTTTCCAAGCATTCTTTTTCCTCCCTCTTCCACAGCCACCACACATTTTTTTAAATTTCAGACACTTAAAACAATCACCTGAACAATATATTTGACATCGATAATTTTGCAGCCAAGAAGGAAAGAAGGGGGCAGAGGAGGAATCACAATTTCTTCACCAGACCAAACATCTTCAGAGTGACCCTCAATGCTGGGCCTTGTCAGGCGTGCTACAGTTTTATTGGTGACATGGGTGCTGCCCTCCGCATAAAGTGTTGTTATCTGCAAGAGGAATAAAGTTCGATATATCGATAAAGATACAAAATTTGAAGAATAATATGGCTATAAATTTTGTCTTCCTTGTGTATAAAGAAAGATAATGCACAAAATAGAACCCACTGATAATACTACTCTGTGTCATTGTCTTAAAGCTTTGTGCTTAAAAACTTATGAACACTATTATTGCAGCAGATTCGAATTGCTTATCATAAACTGAGGAACAGTGACAAGGCACAAAAGGAATTTTTATACTTTTTAGACATGGTCTTTTTGATTAAAGTTAAAAATTGTCGACAAAAATTTACAATATTCTTACAATATTGATTGGTGAATATGCATTGAGAGAGAGAGAGAGAGAGAGAGAGAGAGAGAGAGAGAGAGAGAGAGAGAGAGAGAGAGAGAGAGAGAGAGACAGGCAGACAGAGAGAGAGGGAGAGTGGGAGAGAGAGAGAGAGAGAGAGAGAGAAGAGAGAGAGACAAGAAGAGACAAGAGAGAGACAGATAGACAAAGAGTGTGTGCCATAAAGAAAAACTGGAGGTATAGGCAAAAAAAATTGAATAAAATAAAGCTATTGTGTTGATGGTCTGTGCTCCACAAAAAGCTAAGAGGCAAAGGTAACTAGAAATAATTTATGAGAGGTTCACAGTGAAAAGTGCAATATTTTGGGAACAAATGCATGAACAAAAAAAAGGGATATTGCTCAGATAAATAGAAGACTCAATTTCTCCAACTTCTGATTTATTATGGAGTAATTTAACTCTTTTTTTTATTATTATTATAATGTTAAATTTCAATTGAACCAGTTAGACATCCATGCATTAAAAAGTCACTGATTGGAGTGATCTTAAAAAATGATCACATTGAAATAACTTGAATGCATTTAGTAAACAGTATTTTTAGTACAGCCTAAAACAAAGTATGAATAAAACAGTACATCATTTAATAAAAAGGTAAATTGATTAATATTATAAAGATACAAATGGTATAACTTCAACGCAAACAAAGAAAGCCCAAAAAGAAGAAAAAGAGGAAAAACTGGTACAGTTTCAAAGATGCAAACTGAAATTTCTACATGATCCAGTAACGCACTACTAATAAAATTCATATGGCTTTACCATATTCTTACCATTTTCAGTTCAACAAATGATTTGTTCATTTTCCTGCTCGAGCCATTGCTGATCTCTGCCATTGGTCTTATTACTTCACCTGGAACAAAGCCTTTCTGGTCCAAGTGGAAAGACACAGAAATGGGTCCAGATTTGCAGCATAAGCAACAAAGGCGCTTTTCTTTTATTCCTTGAACTCTTTGCTAAAAAAATACAAAAGAGAATGGGAGTGGAAAAGGATAGCAGCGGGGTGGGAGTCAGTGAAATCAGTATACATTTAAAACAAAAATTGATAAATGTTTAATAGGAAAAACATTGTGCCATGCTTAGTTGCAAAAAAAAAAAACAGATGAGGAAATAAAATTCAGTTCAATTTTTTTAATCTGAATTTTTTTTTTTTTTTAGAAATCTAGCTTGTTATTCAGGCTGAACAAATATACATTTAAATTTAAAGCTATAGATGTACATTAATAAACGTTCATCTACTTTTTCAATTATATTAAATTAGTAAATAATTTACATTCTTCTTGCTAATATTTTATTTTTTCTTTGGATTTGATTTGTTAGGATGAAATAAGTTTGACCACATAAAAATTCAGAAAAAAAAACTTACACTATTAGTTAAATCAGAGTTTAGATCCAAAATGCCAATGATGGTAAAAGGTCTCTTAGTCTTGTGATCATGCTTCCATGGCTTATCAATTTTGCATTTTATGAGATATCTTATGTTACCCTCTCCTGCCTCAAAGGAAGAAGGTAAACCTGGTGGCAAGTGAAACTGAAATGGAAAAGTATGAACACCTTCGGGGAGCTTGGTTGTGGAGCGACCTTGAGATGGCCCTGAGGAGAAGTGAGTACAAAACAATTATTGAAAAATCTAATATATATAGTATTATGTTTTGTAAAAATAGTGTAGCCTTAAAAAAACGTACAGTACACTCCACTTAATTCGACATCTAATAATTCGAAATTTCCCTCAATTGGACATACTTTAAAAGTCCCCAATTAATCTCTTTTAATTGCTTCTTGCATTTCTTTGCTTAATTTCTTTTAATTCGACATGTTTCCAATCCAACATGACATTAATAATAATTTTTAGTACAAAATGGCAGGGGATTGTGACAGTGTTAAGACTTGTTGATTACCTTGAAAAATGTAATAAATTTTGTACAGGCTGGATAAGCCAATGCATAATGTCCAAAGAACAAAACGGTGTAGATTCATAGCTATACCCACAACCAAGCCACTCCAGCTAAGCACTCTCTTAAAATACAGTATATCTTCTAATTCAACCTTCCCTTAATTCGACATGAAAGCTTTGGTCCCTGTAGTGTCAAATTATCAGGTGTACTAACACATTATAATTATATATTTCTATATTCTTTAAGGTGTATAACAGAACATTCAAAATTCTCCTGCCACAACACATGCATTGTGCTTCTTCATTCATCATGGTTGTGTACTTCTAGCAGAGATGGGAAATGATAAGTGGGTGTTGATCTTCATGCCATTTGGTTCAACTTAAATCATCTTCCTCTCAACAAGAGAGCACTTTGGATTACCTCAACGGAACTTAAATGACGTTAACATAAACAGTGAATCATCATTTGACATTTAAATCCTAAAAATGCAACGGGCTATGACAAAGTTGGTAGTGGGAAATCACAGGTAGGAACAATATTTTTTTCATTTCATCACTTTATGTTACTTTTCCAGTCTAAAACACACCATTATAATTTTTTTTACATCAGTTGTTTATGAAGTTATTAAGAGCAAAGCGTTTGCATACTTAATTTATAGTTGTGCTGCTTTCAATACAGTCACTCAGAATTGTGGATTTTTTCCAACATAATGAAGATGAGAACATTTATGATTCAAAACAAGCCTTAATAAGAGACCAAAGACAGTATCTTGATTATAACATTATTAGATTAATTTAAAAAAAATAATTTAAAAATACAATGAAAGAAACTTACAAATGCCATGGAGCAGTACTTCTTGGTCAAAGTATTTTTCAGATGCAGAATAAGTGACATGTTCAGTACTCTTATTATCACCAGTTCCTGTTTCTCGAGTTTCAGTCCAACTGACATGAGAGCCACCTTCAAATGTTAACCTGATGCCTAAATTTGGAATGAAAAATGATAGTAGCAAATTTAAATATTCCATTAATTTTAATTTAGAAGGATTATAAAAAGAAAAGAAAGCATGGTTACTGCTGAAAAAATAATATCTTTGTAAAAAGTGAATGAGAGAAAAAGCATTTTAAATCCAACACTGGAGTACTTCTGAAAAGAATTACTTTGATGCCTCATTTTCCAAAAGACTTGCAGGAAAACATTTAAATTTGTTGATTGTATTCCTCACATATTAAAATATACACATTTGTTTCATAGATTATTCACCTGTCTCTGTAAAGCTTGATGAACTGTGAGAAACACTAGAAACAATAAATGTTACCCCCAACACCATAAGAATTTAATTTTGTATCTTAGGCAACAGGCTGTTGTAAGACTGGAGAGTGGCTCAACAAAATTAGTTCCTATTCACAAAGATGTAAGACAGGACTGCATTCTCTCGCCAAATCTCTTCAGTTTTTGTGCCATGGACATAGAAGTTTTTATAATTTTATAATATGAAGACTACATTTAGTTGCTGCATAATAATTATTTTTTTTCTTCCTATTGGTTACCTCTTTAGCAGTCAGCTGTCAGTTTTAAAAGTATACCCAAAGCTGATTTCTTTCCTTGTGAAAAAGTGAACGGTTACTGTCTTTTAATATTTTTTAATTTAACTTACTGTCTTTAAAAAATGGTCTTCATAAAAATGTTTAAACTGTTATTCAATGTCTATTCAATGAGTATCAGTCTTTGAATGATAATTACCATTAGTAAAATATCAAAAACATGTACTTGAAAATTTTGATTATCCTGGTGAGTGAGTATTTTCATGGCATGCCAACATTGCAATGGCTATATTGTGCCCATGATTTCCTAAGACAGTTAATACATTATACTAGTAGCAGTGGTGACTCCTTTAACTCTATGAGTGATAAAAGCATAAAAAGTGTGCATAAAAGTATTGGTTAAAAGTTAATTCATTAAGTTAAAAGATCCATGTGTAGGATTATCACATTTTGATTTTATTGTACACACTAATGTCCTTCAGATACCTCAGTAGGCACTGAGGACTAACATAAGTAAATATGCTCTCTAATGGTTTGGAAGCAAGGTACAGATTTCTTTCCCGGTGAAAAAGCAGTCAACCAGAATGTGACTTATGGATAATTGACAGTTGTAGGTATGACATTGTGGAGATTCTTCACCTCTTAGTAGGAAGAAGTGGGTAAGATGAGAATGTCCCCAGTTGGACTCGATCGAGAACCACCTGGTCTCGTCTTCTAGCCTGAGACACTCCCGCCCACGGACCTAAATGTAGTTGGACACAGTGTAGTTTTTTGTTTGTCAGACTATTTGGTTGCGCCTTTTAGTTGTCTCTTAAAAACGTATGTATGATTGGCTTCGGATTCTTTAAATTTGCCTCTCCGACCGTCTTCAACAGGCAAAGAGAGTCAGAGAGAATTAAGAATTCGTCTTTTCTTAAGGGAGAGACAGTGTCGAGTGCCATGCACGAGGTAACTGCCTCCGCAATGTATATTGAAGCCTTTCTGTTCACCCCACAGCATTTATCTGCTGAGGATGAGTGGCAGCAGAGACTCATCAGAAAAAAGTAGATGAGGGTATGAATGATTTTCTATGATTTGTTCAAACTTTTCTCTGTATAATTCTGGAGGAGTTTTGTCCTGATTTATTCAAACTTTTCTCTATATAACTCTGGAGGGGTTTTGTCCTGTTGCCAGATCAAGAATGCGTCTTGGTCTTTCCAGGGTCCATGGAGGGAATTCCGAAAATTTGTCTTCTTCAATAGCGTTAGTAGCTAAGTCAATTTCAAGAAGGAGTTGCTGAACACAGATTCCGAAAGGGGGAATCGCGTTCGGTGAAGATTGGAATTTTTCCACATAACTTGAGTGCAAACGGTGAAAAGCAGGATTGTCAGGGTTAGATTTTAGATTAACGGCATATTGTAACGATAGTTAGTCTCTTCTTTCTGACAAGGATGATTTGTCTGCATCTACGCACAGGCTTTCTACTGGTTTTTACTGGTAAATGAGACCCAATCGACTTGTGAGAGTCAAATTCATAAAATGCCTCATCCATTCTAAGACATGCATAGATATTCGATAGACATGATTTATGATCTTTGGAGCCTGTTCATGATGCCTAAATAAAGAGTTAAACATTTTTAGGTTTGCAACACTATGATTAGGTAAACTTGGTTATGTTAAGCAACAAAATGTATGTAGATCAGCATTACAGACAAAACAAAGTACAATAAGAATATCACTCAGTTGTGAGCGAAAATATAAGACTGTTTACTAGTTTTTTAATAATTTCATAAAAGAAGAAAAAACTTTGAAAATTTTAATGATTTTCTATTCAAATTTTGTTTCAAGAAAATTTCTTCCTTTTTTAGTGAATCAATTCTGATCTCACAAAATTCAGAATAAATATTGATACAGCAGTAAGTTGAAACGAAGTTCATATTATTCGATTAATTGTAAAGAAGTAAAAAAACAACAACAAAAACAAACAAAAAAAGCTGAAAATGACTTTAAGTTTAAGGAGTCTTTGTGCACTCTAGTTCGAACAAAACCCTGTAATTATTTTTAATTTTATTCTATTTCCCTCATCAAAAAAATCTTTGGAATATAAGATGGCCTAGTAAAAAGACTATTTGTGTTGCAAGTCTTGACTGCACTTTATGTTTCAAAGAATAATAAAAAAAAAGAAAGCTATTCAATAACTAGTATACATGTATATTTATAAGTAAAATTGCTTCACATTAAAGGGAAATGACTCTTGATGATTAATACTAAAATAATTGTATACATAATATAAAACATTATTGTTCATACAAACCTCTCATTTCCATTGAGTCTTTCAAAACTACAGTGACGCATCCTTCGAGCACTGTACCAGCATAAAAAACTCCACTTGGATTTGAAAAGGTAATAACAAATGCGTCCAGCTTTCCCATTTTTTTTCTTTCTTAGCAAGGACACTAAATTTTGCAGGGTGATATTCTGTAAAAAGGTGAAAATAGTAAAATGAAGGGACTTATTCATAAGCATGTTTTGTTCAATTCAGTGGTGATTGGAATTTTTGTAATCTAGCTGCTTTGTTTTTGCAATTAAAAAATGTAAAAAAAAAAAATTTTAAAAAAGGAGCCTTGAATAAAAAAGGCTAGTGCTGTAACGCCACCTCCAGTTTGTGTTCGATCGATTGATTATAATTTCTATTGTGCCATTATCATTTTTTTTTTCAATTGTAGAAAATTAAAAGAAAAATATTCACCTGTTATAGTTACCCTAGGGGTAAGTGCTTTTTGTTTTTTTGCAGAGGAGAACAAATTGAGAATTATGTAAATTATATTAAGAGATTTATAGTCTAATTTTAGAAGCGTTGCACTGAACTCCGAAAAAAATGAATATTTTGGCCTCATTGTTCATTACTTCTCTTTCACATTTAGCACCAAAGCAACAAATCAATTTTGCAAGGTTGTATACATTGAAATGAAAATTTTTAAAAAACAATCATTCCTGCCAGCACAAATGTATATATATAGAAACATATCTGTGACTGTGGATGGGGTTTTGGTTATCGTATATTGTCCTCTACTGGCAAGGCATTCCGTGTCGCACAAATGTGTTGCTTATGTCCTGGTTAAAACATTCTGTTGATCTATATACATATGGCTAGGTCTATAGTGTTTTGCTCCAAATTTTGTTGTATACATGAACTTTATATTACACTTGTGCGTCTGCCGAAGTACTGCAGCTCTGGGGTAAAACATCGCTTTCCGACGAAAAAAGGTTTGTGGTTTGAGCGCTGGCGATTTCGCTCCTTACTGGTTGAGTAGATGTCAGTTTAATGTGACGGGCTGGGACAGGAGTCATGGTATCCCCCCGCCCTGTCTTGTGTGTGGCAGCAAAAAAATCGTCAGACGTCAGTCTTGGAGCCCGTCCACAATATAGCCAATATAGCCTATATAGCGCTGATGTTGGACGTTAAACCAACTGAACGCACTAAACGCATGCCCAAGTAATGGACAAAAAAGGTGTGCATCACAATTCTTTATTCTTTAGAACTAGGAAGGAGAGATGCTTTGTTTGACTGTACAATTAAAGAATTTGATAAATAAAAACAAAATTTGGACAAAAACACAGTACGGTAGTACGTGTTAACATCTAGGCTATAGAGAAACTTAAACCGAAACATCTATACAAATCATAGAGGAAGAAACACTATTAAGTGCAAATAGTACATGATAGACCTTATGGCTATCTAGATAGCTTTCTGATTACTTCTTTTCCTTCTTTTCCGTCACATATTTTTCATTCATTTTAAGTCTTAAAACTTCAGTTCAAACTTAAAGAAAAAAAAAGAGAAGAAAAAACAACAACAAAACAGTAAGAAGTAAGGTAACATTTTGTACATAAATTGAACGAATGAGCAATATAAGAACTTTCAATTATCAACAATAAAAAGTGTATTTGGATAGATGTAGACATTCTTGCAGTTTTTCCCCACTAATCCACGTAGCTAGTAAATCAACATTAGAAGGCAACTCTTCTACTTCTAGGATGTCGCTGGTTCTACATTGGGACACTCAATTTTAGGATCTGCGACTGAGTCCCATGATAGATGGGAAAATGTAGCCTATCATTAATTCTTTTCAAAATAAAAAAAAAGTTGAAGATCCTAATTCACCACTCAAGAGCATATGAGTTTTACGTGTGTATTAGTATTCCTGAGAAAATACATTCGTAGCCAAAGAGCAGATTACCAGTATTGACCACTGTACTATGACTAGTAGCAGTCTTTTAGCCTTTAACCTTATTTCCGTGTTTATGTCGATAGAGTAAACCTA